>PVJC01017669.1:0-32080 GCA_004026665.1 Murina feae | reverse complement strand
AACTAACCAGGTCTTCACCTCCCTCTCCGCTACACATAAATCCTGCCACCTCTCACTAATCTGAAATGGAGATACAATGCCAACTTAATAAATCACAGAGAACTACAATTCTCTCTGTCTTGGACAAATGTATTTCCAAATGATAGTAACTAGGCCTCAAAATGAGAAACATGAGCACATTGTTTGTAAAAATATTCAAGGAATATTGTAAATAGTAGTGGAAAGATTAAATCAAGTATAGGTTTGCTAAAACTCATCACATTTGTCCCAAATTATGATTTAATGAAAAGTAGATGCCTTTAAGAGTTGAGAGGTCATATGAATATATTATTTGAGACTGAAATATTTCCAAATTTAAATCAAATTGACATGAAAAAAAATAACATTATACCAACTAAAATGCATAAGAAGCTATTGAAGGAAAGGTAGTATATGACAGCATCTACATTTCAGTTCATCTGGGAAATCTGAACTTAGCTATCAAATTAATCTACTTAATTGAATCTTAATTTCAAAACACTTATTTTAGGTAGAGCATTTCCACTTACCTATTTCCTAATGGTTTTAAATTTGGTGACAGAAAGATTAAAATTATTATTTTATTAATATAAGACTAAATTATTAATATAAATCTACATCTATTAATAATCTATAACATAACCTCTTAAAATTTTATAGACAGCACAATGTCTTTACACAAAACAAAGTACCTCTCAAGTTTAATGTTCATCTATGGGATTCAATGTCTGCTTTAAAGCTGATAGAGCAAACACATTTATAAACTGAATATTAAAAAATATATATATATTTAAAGATTTCAGAGAAGAAGGGAGAGGGAGAGAGAGATAGAAGCATCAATAATGAGAGAGAATTATTGATTGTCCCCTGCACACTTCTACTGGAGACTAAGGCTGCGACCGGGCATGTGCCCTTGACTGGAATTGAACCTGGGACCATTCAGTCCTCAGACCAATGTTCTATCCACTAAGCAACATCAGCTAGGGCCATAATCTCTACATTTTTATTTATTTTCAAATATATTTTATTGATTTTTTACAGAGAGGAAGGGAGAGAGATAGAGAGTTAGAAACATCAGTGAGAGAGGAACATGGATCAGCTGCCTCCTGCACACCCACTCCTGGGGATGTGCCCGCAACCAAGGTACATGCCCTTGACCGGAATCGAACCCAGGACCTTTCAGTCGGCAGACTGACGCTCTATCCACTGAGCCAAACCAGTTACAGCCATAATCTCTACATTTTTAATATTCAACTAGATTCAACATTTAGCCATCATCAAATATTACTCTGAATTTTCTCAGAAAATTTGAAAAATACTTATCTGTCTGGATACTTACATCTCCTTCTACATGATCATTTTCATACCATTGTATTCTTTCTTTAAAATGATGCCATTCGTTGATTAGCTCCTTAATTATCTCATTCAGCATAAGAACACAATTTTCATTTTCACCATCAAATATTTTTATGATATGTTGAATCTGATCTTGGATGCTAATTGCTGTCTCTTCTTCTCTGTCAGCTTTGTTGTGACCCTGATCCAGTTGGTGTGGAAGCAGCATGTTTTCACTCTGTAGGTGAGATAGCCTCTCCTGTAAGGATTCCTGCTTTCCAATGTCTTCATCCACTTTACCTTGTTCCTTTTGATACATGTGCTCAGTCTCCTCCTTTTGACACCGTTTTTGATTGAGGTCTTTCTACACCTTCTAAAACCAATGTCCTTTCATTGAGAGCATCTCTTGTGTGATGAAGCTCAATTTCTAAGCTACTGATTTTACTTTCTGCTTTAGAAAGTTCTTGAGAAAGAATCTCATTGTTATGTTTTAGGTTAGACATATCAAAATTCATTTTGTCCCATAAACAAGACCATTCATCTCTTGCTGTCTGGAAAGCAAGTTGTAGGTCTCTTTTTGATGTCTGACAAGGCTCATGATCCTGTATAGCAGTAGTCAGTCTAGACCAGTACGATTCAACTTCTGCTTCCATTCTTCCTCTGTTCTGTTGTCCATGCTTCAGTTTACAGTTTAGTTTTATGCTCTCATCTCTCAGAACTTCAAGCTCTGCATTGTGTTGAAATACTGTTTCTCTTATTGTCTTTTGAAGATGGTCATTCTTTTCACTGACAATTGCAATTTCCTCAAAATATTTTTTCCCCATTTCCTGGTTCTGATTTTCTATTGTGTCTATTTCCAGTCTTAGCTTGGCAATTTCATCCTACAACATGCGATTTTCATGCAATAGGCTTTTTTCTTTTTCAGAGCTCTCAGAAACCTATGTAACACAAAGGAGACTGACTTTTAGCTAAAACTTTGAAATGACATGTCATGATAGTCTCTGAAATTAACATATAACCTATGTTTATAATAAAAAGTTGCAATAAGTGAATATCCCACTGACTGGAAAAAAAATAGAGTTGAATCCAAACCTCTAACTTTATACAAGCATAAATTCTCCAAAGTTCAAAAATGTAATATAACATGATAAATTTTTTAAGTGAAAAAAATCACAACAGAATTTTAAGAGCCTCAGAATTAGAAAGGGTTTTCTAAATCATCACAAGCCCAGAATGCATTCAAGTAAAAGACTAATAACTCTACACTTACAAGTTGATATTATAGTCTGAACATATAGTTGCCCCACAATAAGAGTATTAACCATGCTTATATTAGGACAAACTAAATTTCCTAAGGTTTTCTCCCCAATATTAACACATAGATATTCTACTTTTCTAATACTTTCATAGTCAGTTATAAAAACTACCTCTACTAATAACTGATAATCAAGCATTTTCCTAAGCCCTTTTACATCCATCAATGAACTCAATTCAGTTATCACAATCTGGAATGGAGGGGTTAAAAAGATAAGCAAGTTCGGGATTTCCCCCAGCTTTTCAGACTCCACAATTCATGCTCTTGCACCAATCCATAGTTCTTCTCCAATGTAAATATAGAAACACAAAAGAAGCCTAAGTTTCAAAAAACAAATGGTGACTAAGATAAAATTTACAGAGCTCTTTTTAGAAAACCAAGGGATTATTTGTTGCTTCAATAACTTATTTCTTTTTATTTATTTATTTTTTATTTTTTTAATTAAATCTTTATTGTTCAGATTATTACAGATGTTCCTTTTTTTTAACCCCCATAGCTCCCTTCCACCTGGTTCCCTCCCCCCACCCTGTGCCCTTACCCCCACCACTGTCTTCCTCCATAGATGTAAGCTTTTTGTCCAGTCTCTTCCCATAGCTCTCATATCCCTTCCCCCTGAGAATTGTCAGTCCATTCCCTTTCTATGCCCTTACTTATATTCTATTCACCAGTTTATTCTGTTCATCAGATATTTCTATTGACTTGTTATATTCACTTGTTGATAGATATGTATTTGTTGTCGCTTTGTTGTTCATACTTTTTATTTTTAGCTTTTTCTTCTTCTTCCTCTTCTTAAAGAATGCCCTTCAGCATTTCAAATAATCCTGGTTTGGTAGTGATGTACTCCTTTAGCTTTTTCTCGTCTGTGAAGCTCTTTATCTGAACATCAATTTTACATGATAGCCTTGCTGGGTAGAGTAATCTTGGTTGTAGGTTCTTGTTATTCATCACTTTGAATATTTCTTGCCACTCCCTTCTGGCCTACATGGTTTCTGTTGAGAAATCAGCTGACAGTCATATGGGTACTCCCTTGTAGGTAACTAACTGTTTTTCTCTTGCTGCTTTTAATATTCTCTCTTTGTCTTTTGCCCTTGGCATTTTAATTATGATGTGTCTTGGTGTGTTCCTCCTTGGATTCCTTTTGTTTGGGGTCCTCTGCACTTCCTGGACTTATAAGTCTATTTCTTTCACCAGGTAGGAAAAGTTTTCTGTCATTATTTCTTCAAATAGGTTTTCAATATTTTGCTCTCTCTCTTCTTCTGGTACCCCTATAATTCTGATGTTGGTACGCTTAAAGTTGTCCCAGATGCTCCTTACACTATTTTCACATTTCTGGATTCTTTTTTCTTTTTTCTCTTCCAATTGGGTGCTCTTTGCTTTTTCATGTTTCACATCTTTGACTTGATTATTGCAAACCTCTGGTCTGCTGTTGGATCTCTGTATAATATTACTAAGTTTATTGGTGGATTCTAGAAAATTCTTGAAAAACCTTAAAAGTGTAGTTCTGAACTCTATATCCAGTAGTTTGCTTTCCTCCATTTCTGTCATTTGTGATCTCTTTCTTTGTCTCAGCATTTTGGCTGCTTCCCTGCATTGATAGAGTGGCTTTCTGTGCTAGGTGTCCTATAGGGCCCAATGATTCAGACTCTCCAATCACCTAGGGTGGACACTCTTGTTGTACGCCTTTGAAGGCTGGGTGCACAGTCTTGTTGTAGTTATCACTGGGAGGAAATGACCTGCAGGCCTTTCTCCTCATTGTTTGGGGTTTGGAAATTTGGAGTTCTGTCCCAGCTGCAGTCCCTTAGGTTAGGCTGCAGGCATGCAGGCACACAGCTTGGGCGGGGTTATAAGTTGGGAGGGGCAGGGTCTCAGAATCACCGGGGTGGAGCAACCCACAATGCTGCCCCTCCGCTGACTGCACAGCTTCTCCCGGTTCCAGGCCCTGGTGCCTGCACGACCCTGAGTCCCCAGTCTCCGCGTCAGTGATCGCTGTGAACAGCTCCGCTAGAACGCCACTGGTCTTCCGCCCCGTTGCCCAACAGCCCGCATCACATTCAGTGTGACCCTGCAGTTTATAATCTCCTTCCAAGCCGTGGACCCAGGAGCTGCCGCTGCTCCCTTTCGCCCGCGCCACCTCCCTTTCGCACGTGCCTGTACCTCTCAGTTTTGGCGCCGGGAACTTCTACTCAGTCGCACTCCTTCTCTTGCCTTCTAGTTGTAAAGCTTCCCCTCCCTTGGTTCTGGAGGATGGCTGTTTACCTTTATAGCTGTATTTTTATAATGTAGTTGTGGAGGCTGCGCATTCAGGAATATACCTCATGCTGCCATCTTGGTCTCTCTCAATAACTTATTTCTTGTCCATGACGTTTAAAGTACGTCATGGGGGGCATATACTAAAATACTTACCAATAAATTATCACTAAATATATATTATGGCTTGTATTCTCTTCAGAAGCCCCTTGTATTAAAATGGGTTACTACTTAGAACAAATTGTTACTTTTCTCAAAAGTAGAAGAATGACATCTAAAATGTGATCTCTAAACCTGCTATACTTTCCTTCATACCATCACTAGAAGTGAAAACTAACCTCTGTATTAATATATCATCGAAATGAAATCACTGCCCAAATCTGGAACACCTGTTGTTAGTAGCAATACCTTTGAGATATAGTCTCACTGCCCCATTCCAGCACATAGGGTTTTTTTTGAAAAGGCTTCGAGAAGTCCAGAAGCCCCATTCCATATTTGGAAGAAACGAGTCTGGGAAAGTATAAAGGGAGGGCTTCCTCAATGTTATTTTCTCAGATTCTGGAAACAATTCCTCTGAGACTGCTAGCACAATAAAGACTCCAAATTAATTTGGCTTACTAAGGCATCCTCTGTTTAGCTCGCTAATTTAGAATATAAGTTTCTCTTTCTGAGAATTTATTATCCTATCTAGTAAAAGAGTAATATGCAAATTAGATATCACTCCATCACTAAGATGGCTTCCCCCATGGCCACAAGATGATGGCGTCCAGTCCGGCTCAGCCCTGCCATTGAAGTGGTCAGGGCTATTAGCCAGGCAGATGGCAGGGGAGGTGGGGGGCCCGAGCGGCAGAATAGGTGATCAGAAGGGGCTGGGGGGTCCTCTGCCCAGGCCAGAGGCCTTTGCCAGAGACCTCAGGCATGGGCAAGGGCAGAGCCAGTGATCGAAGGGGGCAGGGGCAGAGCCAGTGGTCGCAGAGGCCTGGGCTCTGTGAAGCCAGCGATCAGAGGGGCTTGGGGGTCTTCTGCCCAGGCCTGCAGCCTCAGGCAGACCTAGGCAGGGTCAGAGCCAGTGATTGCAGGGATCTGGGGGTCCCCTGCCCAGTTGTGCAGCCTTGGCTAGAGGTTATAGGCCTGGGCAGGGGTGGAGCTGGGATTGGAGGAACAGGGGTGAAGCTGGTGATCAGAGTGAACTACAGAGGAAACACCTTTTCTTACTGCTCACTGGCTAAGCTCTCTGTATGCTACTGATAATATTCTTAGTAACTTGGGTAATAAGAATCTGTTTTTCCACCACACTCCTGGAGAAAAAAAATGAAGGTCCACTGCTGGGGGGCTAAGAAATGTCATATCCTGCCCTAGCTGGTTTGGCTCAGTGCATAATGCCTCAGCCTGCTGACTGCAGGATCTGGGTTCAATTCTGACCAAGGGCATGTACCTAGATTGCAGGCTTCTCCCTGGCTGGGGCCCAAGTCAGGGCTCATGCAGGAGGCAACCAATCAAAGTGTTCCTCTCACTTTGATGTTTCTCTGTTTTTCCCTTCTCTTCCACATTCTCTAAAAACCAATGGAAACATAACCTTAGGTGAGGATAAAAAAAAAGGAAAGAAATGTCATATCCTACGAAAGACACTGAAAATGCCTAAAGAAAGTTTGTCATTTTTTTCATGGTGAAGGGACTGGAGTCCATGTTGATGAAAACACCTTGGTGGCTGTGGTGACTGGCAGTGGCTGCAGCAGGGGGGTGATGAGGCTGGTGGCTTCCCCTGATTAACCTGGTAACCTCCCACAAATGGAGGCTAGACTGCGGCTTAGGCTTGCTCCCCAAGGGGAGCAGGGAGCGGACCTAAGCTGTCAGTAGGACACCCCCTGAGGGCTCCCAATATGTGAGAGGGGGCAGGCTTGGCTGAGGAACCCCACCTCCAGTGTACAAATTTCATGCACTAGGCCCCTAGTTGGTATATATAAAAAAAAACAAATGTTGAGTTTGGATGTTAATTTTGTATCCTGCTACATTACCAAATTCATTTATTAAATCTAGTAGTTTTTTGGTGGAGTATTTAGGGTTTTCTATGTACAATATCATGTCATCTACAGATGAGAGTTTTACTTCCTCCTTTTCAATTTGGGTTCCTTTTATTACTTCTTCTCTGATAGCTATGGACAAGACTTGCAGTACTATGTTGAATAAGAGTGCTGAAAGTGGACATCCCTGGAATAAATCACACTTGGTCATGGTGTATGATATATTTTTTTTTTTAAATATGGAACGCTTCATGAATTTGCGTGTCATCCTTGCGCAGGGGCCATGCTAATCTTCTCTGTATCGTTCCAATTTTAGTATATGTGCTGTCGAAGCGAGCACGGTGTATGATATTTTTAACATATTGCAGGATCAAATTTGCTAATATTTTGTTAGGGATTTTAGCAATTATGTTCATTAGGAATATTGGTCTTTAATTCTCTTTATTCGTAGTTAGTGTCTTTATGTGGTATTGGTATTAGGATAAAGCTGGCCTCATAATAAGATCATGGAAGTGTTCTTTTCCCTTAGATATTTTGGAATAGTTTGAAAAACATAGGTGTTGGTTCTTCTCTGAATGCTTGGTAAAACTCCCGTGAAGCCGTCCAGACCCGAGCTTTTGTTTGCTGGGAGCTTTTTGACTACTGTTTCCATTTCATCAGTTGTTATTGGCCTATTCAAGTTTTCTGATTCTTCCTGATTCAGTTTTTGGAGATTGTATTTTTCTAGGAATTTGTCCATTTCAACCACATTGTGCAGTTTTTTTGGCATATAGTTGTTTATAGTATTTTCTTACAATCCTTTGTATTTCTGTGGTGTCCATTGTTATATCACTTCTTTTGTTTCTGGCTTTATTTATTTGGGTCCTCTCATTTGTTTCCTGATGAGTCTGGCTAATGGGTCATCAATCTTGTATATCTTTTCAAAGAACTTGCTCTTGGTCTTATTGATTTTTTGGGGGGGCTTTTGTTTTGTTTTGTTTTGAGTCTCTGTGTCATCTTTCTGCTCTAATCTTTATTATTTCCTTCATTCTACTTACTCTGGGCTTTTCTTTTTGTCTTTATAATTCTTTGAGTAGTGAAGTTAAGTAGTTTATTGTTAATTTTTGTTGTTTTTTTGAGACAGGCCTATAGTACTATGAACTTCCCTTTCAGGACTGTTTTTGCCATGTTCCAAAATTTGAAGATGTTGTGTGTTCATTTTTATTTATTTCCAGGAAATTTGTGCTTTCTTTCTTTATCTTGTTGGTAAGCCAATCATTTGGTCTCCATGTGTTTGAATATTTTGGGATGTTTTTACTGTAGTTGATATCTAATTTTATTCTATTGTCATCTGAGAAGATGCTTGATATGATTTCAATCTTCTTGAACTAGAGACTGGTTTTGTGTCCTAACATATGGTCTGTCTTTGAGAATGCCCTAAGTACACTTGAGAAGAATGTAGCTTTTGGGTAAAATGTTCTATAAAGGTCAATTATATCCATCTGTCCCAGTGTGTCACTTAGAGTCACTGTTTCCTTGTTAATTTTTTGTCTGGGAGATCTATTTAGTGAAGTCAGTGGGGTGTTAAATTTCCTTACTATGACTATATTGTTATCAATGTATCCAATTAAAGTCCTCCAGTTTTTTTTTTTTTTATATATTTAGGTGCTCCTATATTGGATGCATATGTTTACCATGGTTATACCCTCTTGTTGGATTGATCCCTTTAGTATTATGTAGTGACCTTTGTGGTCTCTTGTGGTTGCCTTCATTTTGAAGTCTAGGCAGATAAGAGTATTGCCAACCCAGCTTCTTTTTTTCAATTCCATTTGCACAGAATATTTCTTCCCATTCATTCACTGTCACCCTATGTGATTCTTTTGCTCTGGGGTAAGTCTCTTGTAGACAGCACATAATTGGGTCATATTTTTGTATCTATTCAGCTACCTTATGTCTTTTGATTGGAGCATTTAATGCAATTACATTTAAAGTTATTATTGACTAGAGGCCCAGTGCACAAAAATTTGTGCACTCAAGGGAGTCCCTTAGCCTGGCCTTTGCCCTCTCGCAGTCAGGGACCCCTCGGGGGATGTCCACCTGCTGGGTTAGGCCTGCTCCCGATGGATTGGGCCTAAGCGGGCAATCAGACATTCCTCTGGCAGCCTGGGGGGGTCTTGGGGAATGTCCACTTGCCAGTGCGGAGCAGGCCTAAGCTACAGTCAGACATCCTCAGTGCTGCTGAGAAGGCAGAAGTGTCTCTGGCCACCATCACTGTGTTGGCAGCTGTCAGCCTGGCGTGTGGCTGAGCAGAGCTCCCCTGTGGAAACATACTGACCACCAGGGGCAGTTCCTGCATTGAGCATCTTCCCCCTGGTGGTCATTGTGTGTGTCATAGTGACCAGTCATTCTGCTGTTAGGGTCAATTTGCATATTACCCTTTTATTATATAGGATAGGCACTTATTTATTGCCACTTTAGTTGTGTATGCCTGTTTCTCTAATTCAGCATTTTTTTGCAGTGCTGGTTTGGTGGTGACAAATTCCTTGTCTTTTTGTCTGGGAAACTCTTTATTTCACTATCTATTTTGAATGATAGCTTTGTTGAATATAGTAATCTTGGTTTCATATCCTTGCTTTTGATTACCTTGTGTACTTTGCCATTCCCTTCTAGCTTATAGACTTTCTGATGAAAAATCAGCTGACAGCCTTTTGGGAGCTCCTTTGAAGGTAACAAATTGCTTTACTCTTGCCACCTTTAAGATTCACTCCTTGACTTTAATTTTTGGCATTTTAATTATGATGTGCTTGGGTTGGGCCTTGTGTGGGAATCTGTGCCTCCTGGAGTTCTTTTACTTTTTCCTTTACCGGGTTAGGGAAGTTTTCTGCCATGATTTCTTCAAACACATTCTGTACCCTTGCTCACTTTCTCCTCCTTCTGGCACACCTATTATATGAAGTGTTACATTTCATGTTGTCCCACAGCCCTCCTTAAGCTGACCTATTTTTTTAATTGTTTTTTTTTTTTTTTTTTCATTTTGGTTCTCTGATTGATTTTTTTTACCGTCTTGATTCATTGACCCGATCCTCAGCTTCTCATAATTTGCTGTGTATTCATTCTTCTGTGTTCTTTATTAGTGCTATATCATTCTTTATAGTTACTATATCTTTTTTAATGCTTGCCATCATTATTCTGAACTCTATGGCTCATAAATTTCTTTTCTCCATTTCATTTAACTCCTGTTCTGGAGAATTCTCTTGTTCTTTCATTTGGGAGTTGGTTTTTTCTCTCCATTTTGGCTGCCTGTTGGGTTTGTGACTATTTATTGGGTAGATTCACTACCCCTTCCAATCTCTAATGTAGGACATTGTCAAAAGCTATTTCTGACTTCTTAGATCAGGCAATGTTTCAATGTTTACCTTGAAATTATGTGAAATTAATTTTAACCAGTATTCCAAACTTTAAAAAAAATCTTAGTGAGATTTTAATTAGCTTGAAGAATTTTAACCGACAATCTCTTGAATCAGTATATCCAGATATTGTCTTTCAATTTATTTAAGTCCTATTAATATGTTTCTCTTAGCTTTTGGTAGTTTTAAAAAATCTTTTAAAAATATTTATTTATTTAGAAACACTTGTTGTCCCACTTACTTATGCTTTCATTGGTTGCTTCTTATATGTGCCCTGACTGGCATTCAAACCCACAACCTTGGCATACCTGGACCATGTTCTAACCAACTGAGCTCCCAGGCAGGGTGATACTTTCATTTTTGGTTTGTTTTTGTTGTTGACTATATTAGCAATGTGGTAGTTTTTCCTTATGTAAATCCTGCCCACTTTAGACATATTAGGGATTTTTCATTTTTTATTGTGATGGTATATTTTTCCATTATCATTATGTAATTACTAGAGGCCTGCTGCACAAAATTCGTGCACAAGTAGGGTCCCTAAGCCTGGCCGGTGATCAGGGACAATTGGGGCCTTCCAGCTGCCAGCCGGGGCCTTCCTTCATTCTGCTCTGGCCCCTGGTGATAAGTCCATATCATAGCAAGCAATCGAACTCCAAGTCTCCTGGTTGAACTCCCCAGGGGACACTTTACATATTAGCCATATATATATATATATATATCTATATATATATATATATATCTATATATATCTATATCTATATATCTATATATCTACAGTTGACAATCAGACTGAAGTTTTCAAGCTATACTTTTGCAACTGATGAAGGAGTTGACAGTTTATGGCAGGTTCACAGGGAAAGTAAACTGGATGGTAACGATTTCAAAAGAAAGATGTCATATTGAGGAATTTTATGATGCAGATTAAAAAACAAAGTCAAATGCAAGCAAGAGGGGTTGTTTTTATTGAAAGGTAAGATAATTGTTTTTAAAAATGACATAAAATACCTATTTTTTCTTCAAATCCCATTAGCCAAATTTTTCAGTAATTTGCTTACTGAGCTTATCATCTTCACCATTATGAAGCCTCTTTTGCTCCATACATGTTCCGTATTCTTTACAATTTACAAACTTAAAGTCTAAATACTCATGTCCCCTTGCTTCCATCTTTCTCTATCAACAACTCCTGTCTTTCCATCTTTATTCTATTTCTTAGGAAGATAAAATAGGTTCACTCCATATTCCACAGTAACTGGTATAATAAACATGTGAGTCCCAACAGAGACTCCTCTTAGTGTAGTTCTTGATCCAGCAATTCCAATAGGACTACACCTGCTATGGTGAGTGAAACACGCAGGAGCAGGAGCAGGCCCACGGCAATAGCTAATGCAAACCCAGCTAACTCAGAGCTCACCACATTCCTACTACATGTGCTAATGACTTCAGGAGCTAGTCAAACTGAAAAGTAACAGAAACCAACACTGCACAAAATGCACCAGAAAAATGTGAGTTTGGTAAACACATCTTACAGCAAGACAAACACACAGATTTTAATTTAGGGAGTTATTATTCTGAGGCCATTTATTTCTATTTTGTTCTTTGGTTCAATAGTTCAAAAAATTGGTTGGAAATGGAAACTCAGAAGCTGAGTGCCTGGACCTTCTGCAAAGATTGCTGCTGGTGAAGAGGTCCCTACTGAGGGACGAGTGCCTTCATTGGTAAAACAACTAACCAAATCAACAACAAAAAATTCTCAGGATGACTCAGCTAGCTAGACCAACTGGCTTTTGGGTGTGTGAATGGTTTAAACTATGATCACCAAGCATTTGCCTCCTTCAACAGCCCAATTAGAAAATGACCTATTGTACCCTATTTGCTCCTCAGATTTACAGGAGAGGCTCTCCATAGTGACATGTGAAGAGAAAGAAGACTCTGACATTCCTGATTCAGCCTACAATGAGGATCAAAGACATGACTCAGCTGCAGGGAAGTAGGAACCAGTCACCAGGACTCCACATCAGTAGACCCTACTGTTTCTCTCCATAGAGATACTCAGAATAAACATTAGGCCAACTCTGAGTTTCTGTGTTTCCTTGATCAAACAAGCAATTGGAATTTAAAATTTCCCATTCCCAGAATTTTGTGGAACTAATTTTGGACCCAGAGCAGATGCCCTGTAGAAAGGTGCTGCTTGGAACCCTCATGCCTATCTAAGAGTCAAATAATGCCCTGGTTCAGATTTCCTGCACACCGTTTTAGTTATGCTGATGGAATTCATAATGTGTAGACTAGTATCTGTTTTGTGATGGAAAATGACTGAGAGATGAGATGGATGCCTTACCAAATCCCTTTGCAAAGGTCTTCCAATTCCAGTTCAAAGGCTGCCATTAATGTGTTTTCCCTGTAAGAGGAACCAAGAAACATATGGAGCACTCTTCCACAACCGAGTCACTCGTTCTCTGGGATGTGCAAAACCAGGGCAGACTTGAAAATGACCGGAACACTGAATGTCCTTGTGAGCCAACACACAGATCCATCAGCATGTGGGAGTCCTGACTGATGGGATGTGAAGAAAACCTTGGTCTAATCTTTGGCTAAATGCTAAGTAATGCAAACATAGCAACAAACCTTAGGAAGCAAGATTTAAACATTTTATAAGTGAACAGAATGAGCGGCTACACACTCCAGTAGGAACAAACTTCACAAATTTGCTGGAGGCAACTTATTAAACAAAACAAGGACAACCCTCTATAAAGAAAATCGACTCTATATTACAACACTAACTGAAATTCAATAAGAAAAGCAAAAACAAACAAAAAAACAAAACAAAAAATAAGAAAGTGTGACCCTTACTAAAGAAGAAATAGAAACGATCTCCTTGAAATGTTGAATTTATCATAGACCTAACAGCATCTGTTGTGAACATGTTCAAAGAACTAATGGAAGTCATGTTTAAAGAATTAATGAAAACGATGATAAAAGTGATGCAATGCATGGAGAATCTCTATTAAGTTATAGAGTATATGAAAGGCCAAATAGAATTTGGAGATGAAGAATACAATCATCTGAAACTCATTGATTTGACATGGTAGAAGAAAGAATTCAGTGACCCTGAAGAATCAAATTATTCAATCTGAAGAGGAGAAAGAAAACAATGAAGAAAAGTAACAAAGCCCAAGACCAGATCAATATCAAGTGTTTCAATTCATTTGCAAGAATAATCCAAGAAGAGAGACAATAAAGGACAGATAAGTATATTTGAAAAAATAATTGTCAAAAAAATTCTCAAATTTGCCATGGCTGGGTGGCTCAGTTGGTTAGAACATTATCCCATACACCAAAACATTGTGGGTTCAATTCCTGTACCTAAGTGTGGTTTTGATCCCTGGTCAGGGCATGTATGGAGGCAACACATCGATGGTTCTCTCTCACAATGGTGTGTCTCTCTCTAAAATCAATAAACATATCCTCGGATGAAGATTAAAAAAACAAATGAATGTTTGATGAAAAACATAATGTACATATCACAGTCCAACTATTAAAAAGTCAAGGCTGAGAAAGACTTCTTAAAAATAAGAGATAAACAACCTATTACCAAAGGATACCAAAATTTTGATTAATAGCTAACTTCTCTCCAAAAATAATGGAAGTGTCTCTGGGATAACATATTTAAAGTTATTTTTTAAAAAAGCAAAACTGGCCCTAACCACTTGGCTCAGTTTATAGAGCGTTGGCCTGCGGACTGAAGGGTCCCGGGTTCGATTCTGGTCAAGGGCATGTACCTTGGTTGTGGGCACATCCCCCAGTGGGGAGTGTGCAGGAGGCAGCTGACTGATGTTTCTCTCTCATCGATGTTTCTAACTCTCTGTCCCTCTCCCTTTCTCTCTGTAAAAAAATCAATAAAATATATTTAAAAAAAAAAAAAAAGCAAAACTGCCCTAACTGGTTTGGCTCAGTGGATGGAGCGTTGGCCTATGAACTAAGAGGTCACAGTTCAATTCTCAGTCAGGGCACATGCCAGGGTTGCTGGCTTGATTTCCTGTAGATGGCATGCAGGAGGCAGCCAATCAATGATCTTCTCTCATCATTGATGTTTCTCCTACTCTTCCTTCCTCTCTGAAATAAAAAATATATTCTTGAAAAAAAGAAAAAAAGGCCAGCATGTATTATGCTATACCCAGCAAAACTATTCTTTAAAAAAGGCAAATTAAAGATATTCCCAAGAAAGACTGAAAATATAAGATAGCAGTACAATATTGCATTGTTGAGCTGTAATATATAAAGATATTACAAATGACAATAATAGCACAAAGAGAAGTAAATGTTAAAATGTAGTTAATCCAATGTTACCAGAATTAAATTTGTATTATTTTGAAGTATACTGTGATAAGTTGATGTGTATTATTATCCCTAGGGCAACCACTAAAATGTAACTTAAATAAGAGAGGAACACAGGGGACCTCTTTAGCTATGAGAGAAATGAAAACAAAAAGTGAAATAGCAGTTATTACAAACAACTATATCAATATTAAACATGAATGAACCATACCCAAATGAACAGAAGAGATTGCCAGACTGGATTTTAAAAAGGCAAGATCCAGCTGATAAAGGACTTTTAGTCATAATATGTGATTTCTTAAAATGAATAAGAAAAACAACAGTGCAATATACAGATGATGATATACTGTAGAACTGTATACCAGAAACCTACATAATTTTACTGACTGATGTCTCCCAATACATTCGAATTAAAAAAAAAAAAAAAAAGAAGACTATAAGAAGTACTGTGCCAGATGTGGAGACACTGGAACCCTCAAACACTGGTGGTTGGAATATAATATTGTTGTATAGTTATTTTGGAAACAATTCCTCAGGTTCATAAAAGTTACCACATGACTCATCATCTTTAATCCTAGAAGTCTACCAAGAGAAATGAAACACAAATCCACACAAAGACATGTACATACATATACATACACACACACAGAGAGGGAGAGGGTGGAAGGGAAGAGAAAAAGGGAGGCGGCAATAGAAAATTAGGCAAATGAACACAACTAAAGAATCTCTGTCAAGAGTATATGGAAGTTACTTCTATTATTCTGTTAATATTTCTTTAAGTTTGAAATTACATCAAATTTAAAATTATATTTAAAAGGGGCACAAATATCATGTGGCAAGTTCCTGCGATCAGTATCCTCAATGAAGACCATATACAACTTAAAAGTTATTAGAAAACTGCAGGTAATTTTAATAAAATCACTGCAAGAATATAATTTGGTTAAATATAAAAAGCAATAAAATATACTCTAAAATAATTTTTCTATTGAGTTAAATAAGTTCGTAAATCCTGTAACAGCATGTTCATATTCACAAAATCTGAATGAAAAACAAACACAATTTCCCATTTCTGATACAGTGTAATTCAAAAGTTCATTTTGAAGGGGACTGAGCTTTTGATCTAATTTTACTTTCAGTATCAAGCATCATTATATACTTATTCAAAATTGGAAGTATCATTTTTTTATTTAACAAAAGTCTACAGTCCTGAAATTTCATTAGTGACCATGATAATGTTAAAAAAAAAAAAAGGACCATGAAAATGCAAGGTACATTTTTAAAAGTTTATAATCACTTCAATTCTGATTGTACCTTTATATTTACAATTCACTATTTTTAAGATTTTTTTAAAATACAATTTTATATGTGGACAATCTGGAGTATAATTAAGTGTATCTTAATGGTTTCCACAGATGTAGAAATATGGTTTACCAGCAGCCAAATAGCATCACTTCTTTATCAAAAATCAATGGAATTACTACCTAGAAATGAGGATAATTCTTCAACAATTTCATTTTTTCTAAGTAAAAAGACTTCCAAGGAGCTCAAGGCACAATTTTATTCACATCTAGTAGAATAACACACCATAAAATAATTATTTATGTGCAACTTAATAACTGATGGACATTTCTCAAACAAGCTGTTTCAATCCTGATAGTTCTTTATTTTTTTTAACATAGTTGCTATGGATTGCTAATTTGCAATAGGTGTCGTCATGAGACTAACCAAAAGTAGATAAATGTGACAAAAGGTTGACAAAGTGTTTCACACCCTTGAGTGATACCAGGTCAAGAATGGGAGAAAAGTGTTGCAAAAGGAGAGTACTGCAATGCTACTTATATTCTTGCAGTAAAATCAGCAACGGACCCATTTCCAGAGAGATCACCTCAATTCCAATTTCTTCCCCTCAAGAACAATTTGAATCTCTTTGGCATCCAAAGTCTCATAGGTCAATAAAGCTTCCGCTAGATTCTTATGCTCTTTTGCATGGGTCTTCAAGATATGTTTTGCTCGTTCATATGAGTCCTAAAATAGAAAAGCAGATCTATAAGAGGCAAAAAAAAAAAGCTTAGGAGAAGCAAAAACCATAAATGAGAGAAGGAAAAAAACCTATGTACCCTAAAAATGTGAAATCAATTCATTTATATTTATAAAGATAAAAGCATTAAAAAAAATTTTTTTAATTACTGATTTTAGAGAGAGGAGAGAAACATCAATTTGTTGTTCCACTTATTGGTGTATTTATTCATTGGTTGATTATGTTTTTCTTATTTAATCCTCACCCAAGGACATGCATAGAGAGAGGAAGGGAGAAAGAGAGAATCATGGATGTGTGAGAGAAACATCAATTGGTGGCCCTTATGTGCCACGACCAAGAATTGAACCAGCAACCTTTTGGTGCACAGGACCATGCTCAACCACGGAGCCACTCCAGCCTGGCTATTGGCTGACTCTCATATGTGCCCTGTCCAGGGATCAAACCCATACACTCAGCTTATCCGGACAACGCAACTAAGCTACCCAGCCAAGGCAAATAAAAACATATAAAAGCTTGGCTCCCAAGATAATACTTTTGTACTTTCCAAATGTTTTATTTTTTACCTCAAAATCTATCACATAGAAAAATGATTACCCTAGATAAAAACGTTCTTTAAAAAAATTAAAGTATACTTTGTACTTATCTGCTTTTTAAATAAGGCCTCTGAACACAAAAATCTATTTATCTACTAAGTATACATGTTCAAAAAGAAGGAAATTTGCTCCTTTTGCCTCTATATTTCACTGATTTATTTAACGGCCAGAAAAGACCTACTAGTTCAATTTTTCACTTGTATAATATATTTATTTGTTGGTTTGTGACAACTACAGCAGTATTATTACAGCTGACCCTTGATTTTCATACATTTTTCTTTGCAACCCACCTTGAATTTGTCACTTAAATCCTTCAATTGTCTTTCTAAATTGTTGAAGAATTATCTTCATTTCTAGGTAGTAATTCCATTGATCTTTGAGAAAGAAATGATGCTATTTAGGTTGAGTTTATTAGGTCATAAGATAACGACACTACTAACAATTCATTTTTGGCAGTGTCACATTTGTCTGTACAATGTTTTTGCCAATATTTTTATATTTAGTTATATTTTTGCCCTTATAAAAATGGGTGGAAAAGAAATTGGGCCAGTGTTGACTGGCCCCCGGGCCCCCTGGCCATCCTAGTCAGCTGGCATAAGGAGGGATGGCTATCGGCTCTGACCACAAGACCATGCCTGGGCTTGAGCCCACGAATAGAGGTGAGCCCCACATGCTGCTCTGCCTGAGATCCTAGGGTTGATGTGAGGGTCCCTCTCAAGCCAAAAAGCCAGGACCTTTGCACATCCATTGATTCTGGCTGGTCCCAGTCTTTGGGGACCCACACCACCATCACAAGTAGCAGGAGGGGATTACTGGGCTGGTCCTTACCAACATACATGATGTAACCACTCTGAACCGTGATTTTTTGTACCAATGTTTATGCAATGATAAATGTACTTATTTCACAGACTTGGACTGAGCCAGCGGTAGGCAGCGCAGGGTCTGCTACCACACACTCCTGCCAGATGGAGCCCCTGCAAGGGCTCGCCCAAGATTGCAAAAAAAGAAAAAATGAACCTTTAAGCAATTAAGAATCTCAGAGACTCGAAGTATAGCACACCTCAGCCTGTGAATGAACAATATGGACCCAGACTGACTTTCAGAACCTCATGCAGCCATGTGTTTCCCCATTAGTTATCACCTGAGCACTGGGATGTCCCTTGCCTCCACCCCATCAGCATTCACTACACTTGATTGAGTGCAGGAGTACGATCTGGGCTGGCTGGCTGGGCAGGTAGACCTCAGCTGCCTTCCCTGCAGCTGTCCTGAGTTGGGATGACGCCTGGGCAGCAAGAAGGGGACTGCATCTGTCCTGTCCCCTCAACTTAAGGGACAAAAGCAAAGGTGCCAGACCTTAAGAGAACAAACAAGGGATCTCTGCTCCACCATGCCCCCTAAGGGGACAAAGGCCCTTGCTCTTCCCCAGAGCCACGTTGGGACAGATGTTATTGTACCTGTGAATCCAATTCTTGGAGTGAGGAAATGGAGAGGGACCTAACCAAAGCCTCACTCTGACATTCCAAATGAGGAGGTAGGTGTGCACTTTGGGAACTGAAGCTGTACCTTATCCTCCAGCTTCAGTCACCCCACTTTAATTTTCTACCAGGAACCCCTCCCCCAACCTCACCTATTTACTGCTGTAATTTACTGACCTCAAGAACTCTGCATACAGACCTCATTTGGGACAGGAAGGATCCCCCTGGCTCTCTGCCTCCATTTGGCAGAGCCCTGTGGGGCCAGGTGCTGAGGGGAGCCTCTTTGTACCCTGCCCATCACTTGCTTTCCCTCTCCCGCCTTGGGCAGGCCCCAAGTTGGGCGCTGGCCCATTTGTAAATATCTTGAAGGGAAGGGAGAGGGATGGGGTTATAGCTGTTTTGTTTCATTGGAACTGGAAGAGGGATCATGTCCTTGCTTTATATCTTTCCCAGAAAGGGGGAGGGACACTGATCACACTCCTATACTGGCCACTGCCACTGTCAGTCATCACACTGAGTTTATTTCCCTCGAGAGATTGGGTAAATTCAAGTCAGAGCTGTAAGTATGTAGCCAAGTGTCACAGAAAAGCAATTCACCTATGACTGATCTCTCCATTCAGAAGTATGCAGTCTTAATGTACAGTGAGAGAAACTGTTATTTTATGATCTTTTCATTAAAACTTGATTGAAAACTAAAAACAATAAAATAAAAATAAAACTGGGTGGAAAATATAAATGAATTTACCAACACCAAGAAGCATAGATCATATAAACACAATGCAGGACTACATCTGAACTTAAATGCTGTTAACTAGTAATTGTTTTCCATTAACAACAATGGAGGTTTGCCATCCATGGAAAGAGTACCTACTGCCTTTCCAAGCTATCCTTTTAGAAGGGAAGAACCCAATGTTTGCCATTCTGTGTTCTGAGTTTTCAGAAATGTACTAAAGCAAAGGAAGAGTGTTTCTGATGCTCTAGGAGTACTAAAACATAGATAATTTAATCAGAATAACATACATAGTAAGGGGGAAAGAATTAAGATTCAGGGTAATAAGAGACTTCTTCTGAAACACCTTTTAAACTTTTTCATTATATAAGTGTCCCATAACTTTAACTATTCTAAAGCATTTCTTCTACTACCTTGAGTTAATCAAAACCTGCCACTTTGGGGAGCCTGCTTTCTCTAAGCCTGTAAGTGGCAATTATTTATTCACTCTCATCCCAGATACTTCAGGGTAAAAGGTGAGCACTTTGTTCCCATCAACACTGCCAGACATTGCTGTACTCCCTCTTCTATCAAGCTTCATTCCTTTCAAGTTCATGCTTTTTGACTGTGCCTTACCCAACAGCCTTCACTGTGCTACCTAAGTCCTCATTCACTAAAGACTTTTGGCTCTCGGCTCAGTCTTCTCCATTCCAATACCTACCTTCATGCAAACCCAAATAGAACACATATCCAACCTCTGAACTAGCTCCACACCCATGAATCTTTCCCAGCCTTTCATCTTCACTACAATGCCTCCAATTTAACAGGTATGAAACTGACCTTATGACTTACATCCTTGCCAGCCTTAGGCCATCATCAGTATTTACTCAGTAAATGATACAACAGAGTTGTATGAGGCAAAAATCTAAACTATTGTTTTTAGATTCATAGCTGCTCTCTCAACCAAAAGATCACAAAGGCATTTGATTCTACTACATCCGTATCTCTTGAACCCACACGTTTCTCAATTTCTACATTTCACCACCCTAACCCAAGCATCCATTATACCGGAACTAGATGACCACAGTACCTACCAACTGATCTCACTGAATCTACCCTAACACATTCTTTTATCCTAATCTGTATTGGGTCCTGCAGTCAAAATGACCTTTGTTTTGCTTATTTAGTATTCTGAGCATATGCACACTGCTAGGCACAAGCAAATAACAATACATGTTGAATATATGTCAAATGGGAAAACAATAAAGAATCAATAATCAATATAGTTCATTCTAATAACTCTTCTGGTTTTGTAAATAAAAGAGAATTAAATATAATCACCGATATAAACTGTTCTTAGTCTATATAGTCAGAATAAAATAAAGATCCAGTCTATGACCACAGGTCTCTAACAACATATTTAAATCAAGGTTGTCCCCTGGCTGGTGTTTTGCAATGGTTAGAGCATCAGTCTGTGCATCAATTCCCAGTCAAGGCTCATCAAAGACACATTCCTGAGTTGCAGGTTCGATTCCCAGCCCTGGTAGGACCCTGTGTGGGAGGCAACTAATCAACGTGTCTCTCACATCATCTCTCTCTCTCTCTCTCTGTCTCTCTCAATCTCTCTCTCTCTCCTCCACCCCTCTACCCCAGCCCCATCCCTTCCAATCAATATCCTCAGGTGAGGATTAACAAATAAATAAATAAATCATGGTTGAAATAGTGCACCTATTATCTTTACTTATTTCTAAAGAACAAAAGGGTTTAACCCAACTATTTAGACACATTATGACTAAATAAATAAATGTACAAAAATATGATCATCACCTTCAGAAGGATTCTGATTTCTTGTTCAATAGCTGACTGCGTTTCTGGACTTAGTTTCCCCGTGTCACTGTAGGTCATAACTCCAAGCTAAAACAAATGGGAAGAAATTGAACAAAAAACAAAAAACTCCACAAATAAAACAACAGAGGAAGTACCATCCTATACATAAGAAAACCAATTTCATGGGGGGAAATTAAGAAATTCAATATAAAATGGCCTTAAGGGGAAAGAAATTTTATCATTTTTTTGAAAGTATAACACTAAAATTAAAGTGTGAGCAAAACAGAAAATTTAAAATCATAAATATGCTTGTGAGTGCCTTCTTAGAAAGCCTTGGTAGCTATTCCAATTCCAGAAATCCACAATTCAGAGTATTAGAATTGTTTCATGGAACCACAGTGATAATGCAAGAAAGTGAAATATGTGAAAAGGGTAAAGTATGGCAGGCTCAGCAAGTAGATTTTTAAAAAAATATGTTTTATTTATTTCTTACAAGAGAGGAAGGGAGAGGGACAGAGAGTTAGAAAGATCGATGAGAGAGAAACATCTATCAGCTGCCTCCTGCACCCCCCCTACTGGGGATATGCCCGGAACCAAGGTACATGCTGCCCCTGACCAGAATCGAACCTGGGACCCTTCAGTCCGCAGGCCGACGCTTTATCCGCTGAGTCAAACCAGTTAGGCAGCAAGTAGATTTTTTATGTCATATGAACAGAAAACAGCTAAAGAATTTATTTATCATTTTGTTACCTCATGAATGAATAATTGTTAGTGTTCAAGTAGCTAGAATGGAAACAGAATACTAAATTACTCAGAAAATAAGGTTTAGTTTAGAATAAGCTAAGACAACTCCATTTGGAATGAGACAGAGGAAAGTAAATTATCAATTTATAATGAAAACCCTTTTGCAAGAGACACTTGGCACATATCATTTGAGACATGAGGAATAATAAAATTAGCCAATACCTTTTCACTCATTCCAAATTTAGTAACCATCCACTTTGCTATTTTAGTTGCATTATCAAAATCACTGGAAGCACCTAAAATTTAAAAATAAACATAGAACTCATTTAAAAAAAATCTTTAAACCAACAAATACAATTTAAACTAATGCCATCTTTACAGCCAACCTGTTGTTATATGGTCAGTTCCAAATATAAGCTCCTCTGCCACTCTTCCTCCCATACTAACATCCATTTGTGCAAGCAGCTGAGCTCTGGTTTCATTCCACCTGTCATTCTCAGGCAACAGGGACACCTAGACAATTGAAAAACAGAAAAAAACTCAGAGAGATTTGGAATACATACATTAATAACCAGAATTATCATCTGGCCCTCTCACCTTACTTAATACCATGATACTGAAAGCCCAAAGACATTTAGTAGAGATGACCATCAGGTGACTGATGACAAAACCAGCAATTTATAAAATAGGGAAAATTATTTATAAAGCAAAATACATTTTATAAATAACACGTAGATAATGCTGATATAGGACTCTTTTATCCTCTGTTGCATAAAAATGCCTAAAAGCTCTACAGTTAGAAAGATATGGGAACAAAATTTGTACTCAATGAGAAAAATCTTATAAAAACTACTGAGCTAGTACATAATTTCTTTTGTGGGGGGAAAAATGCAATAACATAATTAAGAATTATAATTTCCTGCTATTCCCAAATTACATTTCATATTGTAACACATAATATCTGGGATATTAAGGATGTTCTTTATTAGCAGATAAATTTCACAAGTATCTCTAATTTCAAGATGGTTCAGGAAGTTAAAGAAAATATCAACAGCCCTAGCTGGTTTTGTTCAATGGATAGAGCATCCGCCTGTGGACTGAAGGGTCCCAGGTTCAATTCTGGTCAAGGGCACATGCCTGGATTGTAGGCTCAATCCCCAGTAGAGGATGTGCAGGAGGCAAACAATCAATGACTCTGTCAACACTATGTTTCTATCTCCCTCTCCCTTCCTCACTAAAATCAATTTAAAAAATTAAAAAACAAAACAAAACAAAAAAAACCACCAAGAAAATATCAGCTAGTTTGGCTCAGTGGATAGAAGAGTCCCAGGTTTGATTTCAGTCAAGGGCACATGCCAGGTTGTGGGCTCAATCCCCAGTGGGAAGTGTCCAGGAGGCAGCTGATCAATGATTCTCTCTATCTCTCTATCCCTCTCCATTCCTCTTTGAAATCAATAAAAATATATATTAAAAAAATAAGAAAATATCAACAAATTTATAAAGTAGCTGAATGTTGTTTTAAAGGGATTTTACCAGCAATTTCATACACATGCTTCTGGAAAGTGCTATCTGAAAGCAAAGAAAAACTGCATGATACTTACATGTCCAAGTGTTGGCCCTCGAGGCATAATTGTAGCTTTGTTGATAGGCATTGCATCTTTAGTGTAATATGCAATAATAGCATGGCCAGATTCATGATATGCAGTGATGGTTTTGTTTTTGTTATCGATTTCCACGCTTCTACGTTCAGGTCCTAAAAGCAAAAAATCAATCAGGTTAAATGCTCCATTAGAAAGATATAAATAGAAACCCATCTGCTTCAAAGTTGTTCTCAGAGTAACATGATTTAATTTCATTAGGAAATATTCTAAACAAAGTAAAAGTTTAAAAATACAACTGCACAACACATATTAACTAAAACAACGTCAACTGAAAAACAAAACTGTTAGAACTATCATCTTACTCTCATAGCCAAAGGGAAAGCTTAATTATATTTCTAGAAATTAAACTTTCAATTTACAAGGAATGTCTTATCTAACCTGTTCTGAAACCAATTCATGAGTTACAGTAAAAAATACTAAGAGTAAAATTAACTATCCTTTTATCAGCAATATTAGACAAGAGTAAAAACATAGGCACCCATGTACCCCAAAATAAGTATCCTGTCTAATAAAGAGGAATATGAAAATTAACCATCACTCCATCACAAAGATGGCTGCGTCCATGGAGCTGGAGTGAGCAAGAGGCTTGCATTGCCCCGGTGATGGAGGAAGCCAAGCTTCCCGCCTGCCCTGCCAGCCCTGAGCTCCGCTCAAGGCTACAGAGTTTCAATTATAGAAGATAAATAACCCCCCGATACCTGCTTCCAGCCAGTATGGCCTCTGCTCAAAGAGGGACTGGGAACTTGGGTTGCAGGAGCAACACAGGCTTCAAGGGAGACCAAGGCAACGAAGTTTCAATTATAGAAGTTAAATAAATCCCAGATACCTACTTCCAGCCTGAGGCCATAGCCAGCCTGAAAACAGCCCTCAGCCCCTCACCCAGGCTGTGCTCCCACAGGGGGAGCTCTGCTCAGCCACAAGCCAGGTTGACGGCTGCCAACACAGCGGTGGTGGTGGTGGGAGCCTCTTCCGGCTACTCAGCAGTGCTAAGGATGCCCAACTGCAGCTTAGGCCTGCTCCCCGCTGGCAAGTGGACATCCCCCAAGGGCTCCTGGAGGGATGTCTGACTGTCAGATTAGGCCCAATCCCCCGGAGAGCAGGCTAAGCCAGCAGGTGGACATTCCCTGAGGGGTTCCAGCCTGTGAGAGGGCACAGGCCAGGCTGAGGAACACCCCACCCACCACCAAGTGCACAAATTTTTAATGCACTGGGCTGCTAGTAATTATATAATCTACATTTGTCTATGAGCGGCCAAATTGTTTTCCTTCATTCAAATATATATTTTCATGTTCCTACACATTTTTTTATTATTATTATTTGTTGTTGCTAATCCTCACCCAAGGATATTTTTTCTATTGATTTTTAGAAAGTGTAGAAAGGAGCGAGGTGGGGAAAAGGAGAGAGGGAAAAAGGGAAGGAGGAAAGGAAGGAGGGAAGAGGAAGAAACAGAGAGAAAAACATTGATGTCAGACAAGCACATCAATTGGTTGCCTCCCACATCTGCCCCTATTGGGGCCTGTGATCGAACCTGCTACCCAGGTGCATGCCCTTGACTGGGAATCAAACCCTCAGCCCTTCAATAGTCAAGCCAAGATTCTAACCACTGAGAACACTGGCCAGGGCTACCTTTGTGTTTCTTAATAACCTCTCAAAATGAAGAATTTATTCTCTAACATACTGAATAATATAAGACATGAAAAAAAAGAAAACCTACCCATTAGAATTTTATCTTTGGAAAACTCAAGTTCTTTCATGGTAACCATTTCCTTTCCATCAACAGCTGCCTTTAAAGCAGCTTGGTTCACAAGATTCTCCAACTCTGCTCCAGAGAAGCCAACAGTACCTCGAGCTATGATTTCCGGATCAACAGCTGTGTAGATAAAACACAATATATTAAAGTTCCAAAACAGCCAAAAAAAAGTTTGCCAGAAAGAACTCAAATTCCAAAAAAAAAACAGCCATCGTGAACTATAATTTAAAATATTTATCTTAATTAAACAAAAAATAAATGTAATTTACTAACTTCTAAGGAAAAGAAGTCAAAATTGTTATAAAACGTGGCATTAAAACTGCAATTGGGACAAATAACTAAAGCTCTTAAATTTAAATAATTTTGTGAAAAAATAAAGAAATGTAGAGTTATCTGGTCATTTAAAAACCTTCAGTTATGACCTACATTAGTGGCCTAATGACAAATTGAAAAGGCATACTCACAGACATTTTTTTCCTAAAATTTCATTTTGAAATACTTTGTTTTGTTTTACAGGTGATTTCCCCCTCCTTTGACACCAAAGTGACTCTATCATGAGATACTGTACTCATACTATGCAGGTGTTTTTTCTATTATTTCATATTTTACATTTATCTTTAAAAACATACTTACATTCATCTTTAAGTATTATCTATCTGAATACTCAAAGAAAACTTTCATTAGAATCAGAATTTAAGATGATAAAATCTACTGGATATGCATTAAGTATGAAGTGGACTTTTTTTAAAAAAGGACATATAAACGGAAGAAAAAGTGATGTATAAAGGAACTGGTCTTTTAAGACATTGCTCAAGTAAGAACCACAAACAGGGTGGATTGACATATTACCATTTTATGGAGATAACAATGTTTATATCATAGAATAAGACTTACATTGATCAAACTTTATTTTATTGAGATACCATTTCAAAATTTCTGTTCGACCCCTTACATCTGGCCTTGGAACTGTAACCTGCATGTCAAAACGACCAGGACGAATTAAGGCACTAAAGAGAGAATAAAAAAAGAAAATGAAAATTAGTAAGCTGACTATGCTGAAAGTCGAGTTAAATAGAACCACCACATTAAGGAGAGGTTGGAAAGACAATGCAATCAGAAATTAGATGAAGTTTTGAACGTAAGTATTCAGATAGTTCCTTACAAAACATGGCTCAAATAAGTTTTAATAACCAGAAGACAGAACAAAAGTATACATTCATAAATGTGTGCCTACAGATAGCAGACACCCCTCTGAAACAAAAATGTGCAAGTCAAGCAGCCAGTGAACAGGCTGTTTATACCAGTCTATTAGAGTCTCAGGCAAAGACAAACTATTAGATAAAACAAAAATATTAATAACTTCTATAATAACATCAATAAAGATTTAAAATTATACTAAATTTTATTTTTAAAATGCTCTCTACCCAAAAACATTTTTGTGATATATAAGCTGTCAGAAGGTCCTTTTTAAAAGCTTTATTGATATAATTTACATATTATCAAATTTAAAGTAGATAATCCAGCATGCTTTTTCTCTCTCTTGAGCAATTTCTCTTCCCCGAGGCTCCTCCTCTCTGCATTTCTTTATCCTAAACTCCAAGTGCCCCTCTTTTGCCTCTGTGACTACTTTCCTGTGCCCACAACAACCCAGCTGGCTTACCTTTCCTATCTCGGTGACTTTCTAAATAAACTTTCTCTTATAATTTAAAAAATAAGTGAATAATTCAAAGCTCTTTAATATATTCAGAATTCTGTAACCATCACCACAATCTAATCTAAATATTTTCATCACCCTTCAAAAATAAAACACAAAAAACCCATATTCACTGGTAGTCACTGTCCATTCTCACCAGCCTATGGCAACCATTGATCTCCCTTCTTTTTGTTGCCCTGGATTTACTTATACTGGACATTTCATATAAAGGGAACCACATAATATATGATGATTTGTGAATGGCTTCCTCCCCTTAGCATTATATTTTCAAAGTTCATCCATGTTCCAACATATATCAGTACTTCACAAAAATGTTCTTTTAATACTTACTTATCTAATGCCTCTGGGAAGTTTGTGGCTCCTATGATGATAACTCCTTCATTGGGTTTAAAACTATTTTAAAAAAAAAAGTACCTTTTCAGTAAAAATTAACACAGCACACATATATATAAGTGTTCTACATAAAACTGTTTATCATTAATCTTAATAACAGCAAAGAAAAAGGATTGGTATTTTGATACCTCAAATGATACTTATTTTTTAAAGGAAACAAGAATTAGCCCAGTGTACTTCACTACAACTGCTAATACATAATCACCAAATCACCTGTGATTATATACCTGCAAAATATTTGTTTTACTTAGGAAGAGAGGACCTAACAAGAAGCTTGGGCACCTGACTACACTTTTAAAGAATTATTTTCAAGTTTACCAATTCAAATTATGTGCTCCTAAACTTCCTATTTGGTTCCAGAATGTCTTATATGACTTCAAGAAATATTTTTGCTTCTTTCCAAGCAACCCCACCTCTTGCTTTTTATATTATGAAAACTAATGCAAGCTTTTAATCTGTCGCAACACTAAAATCTGGTCCCAAATTGTGTAGGGACCAGCATACTCTCCCTTTACATCTCCAAATAATGTGAGCAGGAATCACTGCTTTCCTGCCATAATAAATAAAAATGGTGCAACTATCACCAACTTAAATGAGTTTACAATAACTACGCTATTAGAATTAGAAACAATACCATCCTGAAAATAACTTGTCTTGACTTTTTGCATGAAGGACTACTTTGTTGCCTACAAACATAAGATTTTTTCCTCTCTCTAGAATGTTACCAAATATATTCCAAAGACAGAAGATTCAATTACCCATCCATTTCAGCAAGAAGTTGATTTATAGTCTGCCTTGAATATGGATGCATTGGAGATTCAATTCGCTTCCCACCAACAGAATCTAATTCATCAATGAATATAACACAAGGAGCATTCGCTTTTGCTTCCCCTAGGAAAACAGAAAAGATTCAAATTTTAATGAAAAATCATATAAATATTAAAAACTTGCAAAATTTTCAAAAGCTAACAAAAAGATATTAGGGAGAAAATACACCAAAACGGATTTCCTTGTGTTCTTTTTTTTTTCACTGATAAAGAGCAATAGCCTTAGGGGACTCTTTTCCCCTCCCCACGTGGGAATCTGTGCTGTGAGATTCTTTCACCTTCCCCACGTGGGAGTCTGTACTTGTTCTTCAATAAATTTTTACCTTTGCTAAAAAAATAAAAAGAACAATAGCCCCAGAAGGAAAAAAAGACTTATACCATAAAGAATGATATATATTTAAAACAGCTGTAGCCCACATGGCTAGGTGGTTAGAGCATAGGCCTGTGTACTAGAGGATCAAGGGTTCAATTCCCAGTGAAGAGCATGTACCTGGGTTGCAGGTTCGATCCCCAGTCCCAGTAAGGGTATGTGCGGGAGGCAACACACATAGATGTTTCTTTCTCTCTCCTCCCAACACTCCCTTTCACCCTCTCTAAAAATCGATGGAAAGCTCTAGCCAGCTTGGCTCAGTGGCTAGAGCATCGGCCTGTGGACCAAAGGGTTCTGGCTTCAATTCCAGTCAAGAGCACCTACCTCAGTTGCAGGCTCCTCCCTGGCCCAGGCCCTGTTCGGAGCACATGCAGGAGGCAACCAATCGATGTATTTCTCTCACATCAATATTTCTCTCTGTCTTTCCTTCTCTCTTTCACTCTCTCTAAAAATCATTGGAAAAAGATCGAGTGAAGATTAAAAAATAATAATAAATAAAAATCAAAATCGATGGAAAGAATATATCCTCCTGTGATGATTAACAAACAAATAAATAGAAACTGCTGTGTATTCACTCATTCTTCCTACTTGTTTCAACTATATACAATCAGGTTTGAGGTTAATTACATACTATAGAAATGATGAACTAAATAAAAAAACAAAACCAAAAAGACCCAGCTTTTCTGCAGCACCCAACTACCTTCAACACTTCCATTAGCTATGCTAACTGTATTTGGGAAAAAAGTACAGTTCTGTTTTAGCTCACACATGAGATTCCCTGAAACCAGCGCAGCCAGCATGGCTCAGAAGTTGAGTGTCTACCTATGTACTGGGAGGTCACAGTTCAATTCCTGGTCAGGGCACATGCCCAGGTTGCAGGCTCAATCCCCATTAGGGGGTGTGCAGGAGGCAGCCGATCAATGATTCTCTCTCATCAATGATGTTTCTATCTCTCCTCCCTTCCTCACTGAAATCAATAAAAAAATTTAATTCCCTGAAACCAGAACCCCCAAATAGCTTTGTTTGAATAACAATCTTAAGTAGGAAAGAAAGGGTAAAGAAAACCGCTTCCCCTGAAATTTAAAAAAAAAATAAAAATAGTATTGTGTAAAAGATACATTTAAACATACTAAAAAGATTTCTTATGCGGCTGGCTCCCACACCCACAAACATCTCATCAAATTCTGATCCAGAAGCATAATAAAAAGGAACATCAGCTTCTCCAGCTACAGCCCGGGCAAGAAGTGTTTTTCCTGTTCCTGGTGGTCCAACTAAAAGAATTCCTATAAAAAAAAAGTATACAAGAAAATTGAAATTAAAAACAAAAACAAATTCTGATACAAATCTTAAAGATGAATAATTAATTTATAACGTTGAGGTTACAAGCACATCAATGACCAATATTTTGAAACATAGCAAAATATATTTCTCTCCACTAATAATTCACTTCAGGATCTTCTCCATAACTCATTATCTTTTATTGTCTAAATACTATTTTACATATCAGCCACAGACGGGACAAAATCTTGGGGGAAAGAAATATAAACTTATGACTAAGCAAGTTAGATTCACATAAAACAGTTTAAGAGACTAAACAACAAACGTAATGCATGAACCTTGAACTGATGCACCTCCATAAAAAAGCACATCATTTAGGCCTGGCCGGCATGGATCAGTGCCGACCTATGAACCAGAAGGTCGTGGCTCGATTCCTGGTCAGAGCACATGCCCAGGATGTGGACTCAATCCCCAGTGTGAGGCATGCAGGAGGAAACTGATCAATGATTCTCTCTCCCTCCCTTCCTCTCTGAAATAAATAAAAATGTGTGTATTTTTAAAAATTCTAGCCCTAACTGGTTAGGCTCAGTGGATAGAGCGTCGGTCTATGGACTGAAGAGTCCCAGGTTCAATTCCAGTCAAGGGCATGTACCTTGGTTGTGGGCACATCCCCAATAGGGAGGTGTGCAGGAGGCAGCTGATTGATGTTTCTAAATCTCTATCCCTCTCCCTTCTTCTCTGTAAAAAATCAATAAAATATATTAAAATAAAATAAAATAAAATGTTTAGCTTTATTTGGTAGAATAAATTATTATTTTTATTTAGGACAATGTCTTTACTCTTAGGTGATGCATAACAAAATATTTAGAGGTAAATGAAGTAGTTAATGTCTACAGCTTTCTAATTTTTTTGAATATTTGAAAATTTTCATAACAAGTTTTTCATGTTAGGATAATAGAATTCCCTGGTTTACATAACTTTTTCATTTTCCAGACTACATTTTAAGAAGCAACAAAATTGTGTTAATGCTGTATATTAATATTAAAATACTCTTTTTAAAAATATACCAGTATTTTTTCTATTGATTTCAGACAGAAAGGGAAAGAGAAATAGAAACATCAATGATGAGAGAGAATCATTGATCAGCTGCCTCCTGCCTGCCCTCCACTGGGGATCGAGCCCACCACCCAGGCATGTGCTCTTAACTAGAATCGAACCTGGCACCCTTCAGTCCACAGGCCCTTGCTCTACCCACTGAACCAAACCAGCAAGGGCTAAAAAGCTCTAAGAAAAACTCAAAAATATCTTGCAGACTATACTTGTATTTTCATGTTATTGTTGTTCCTAACTGGTTTAAGTCATCCTCATATCAATTTCTATAGATTATATCATGGGACCTGTGAATTTTCCCACAAATTTATAAAATATTCCTTTGATCAGAAAAAATAATAATTTTTTTTTGTTTTAAACATGTTCCTTAGGATGCTACACTACTGATTTAATAAGTGAACTTACATTAAGATTCATGCAAATATCCTATCTAATAAAAGAATAATATGCAAATTAGGCATCACTCCATGACAAAGATGGCCGCCCCCATGGCCACAAGATGGCGGCACCCACTCCGGCTCAGCCCCACCACCATAGTCACAAGATGGCAGCGCCCACTCCGGCTCAGCCCCACCACTGAAGTGGTCAGGTCTGTTAGCCAGGCAGGTGGTGGGGGAGGTGAGGGGCCCAAGGGGCGGAACAGGCGATCCGAGGGGGCTGGGAGTCCCCTGCCCAGGCCAGAGGCCTTCACCAGAGGCCTCAGGCATGGGCAAGGGTGGAGCCGGTGATCGGAGGGGAATGAGGGTGCCCTACCCAGGAATAAGGCCTGGGCCAGACCCTCAGGCCTGGGCAGGGGCAGAGCCGGCAATCTCAGAGCTGGGCTCCGCAGAGCCAGCAATCAGAGGGGCAGAGTTGGAGCCTGGGATCACAGGGGTCTGGGCACTGGTGGAGCCAGCAAAGCAGGGGTTTGGGGGTCCCCTGCCCAGGCCTGCAG
>PVJC01017668.1:0-32217 GCA_004026665.1 Murina feae | reverse complement strand
AACATGCAGGGGAGGGCAAGAGTCTGAGAGATCATCATAGAGGGGGTGCCTGCTCCAAGCCTCCACAGTGTGCCTGGTGGCAGGCCCCCGGCAGGTAGACACACACAGGAGGACTGCTCCAAGCCTCAGATGTGGCTGGGGGCAGGTCTCCAGTGGTGACACACACACACACACACACACACACACACACACACACACAGAAGGCGCCTGGCAGACTGGAGCCATCATAGGACATCCACGGAGGGGTCCCAGACTGTGAGAGGGCACAGGCCGGGCTGAGGGACTCCCTGCACCCCGAGTGCACAAATATTTGTGCACCGGGCCCCTAGTTCTACAATAAACATAAGGGTGAATATATCTTTGCGAATACATGGTTTTGAGTTTCTGGGGTATATATCCAGAAGAGGGATTGCTGGATTGTATGGTAGTTCTATTAATTTTTTGAGGAATTGCCAGGGTGCTTTCATAGTGGTCGTACCAGTCTGCATTCCTACCAGCAATGAACGAGGGTTCCTCTTTCTCCACAACCTCTCCAACACTTGTTATTATTTGTCTTGTTGATAACAGCCACTCTAACAGGTATAAGGTGGTATCTCACTATAGTTTTGATTTTCATTTCTCTAATTGCAGTGAGTTGAATACTTTTTCATATATTTATTGGCTGTTTATGTGTCTTCTTGGGAAATGCGTATTTTCAGGTCTGTTGCCCAGTTTTTTATTGGGTTGTTTGGTGTTGAGTTTTATGAGTTCTTTATGCATTTTGGAAATTGAATCTTTGTGGAAGCTATTGTTTGCAAATATCACCTCTCCTCTGGTTGGCTAGCTCTTTGTTTTGTTGTCAGTTTCTTTTGCTGTGCAAAAATATTTTAATTTGATATAGTCCCATTCATTTATTTTTGCCTTTACTTCTTTTGCCTTTGAGGTCAAGTTCTTAATTTTTCTCTGTGACCAAGATCCATAAGTTTGGTACCTATATTTACTTCTATGTAACTTATTGTTTCAAGTATGATATTTTGATCCATTTTGAATTATTTTTTGTACACGGAGACAAACTGTAATCCAGTTTCATTCATTTACATGTGGCTTTACAGTATTCCCAGCAACATTTACTGAAGAGACTATCTTTACTCCATTGTGTATTTCTGGCTCCTTTGTCATAAATTATCTGCCCATGTGATTAGAACTTGGCTCTCTATTCTGTTCCACTGATCTGTGTGTAAGTATGTTGAATGCTCCATCCAAAGACTCAACTTCCATAATGGATTATTGTGTATCCTTACACTGGATCAGAAAAAAACTACTATGATATTTTTAGCATGTTACCTGACTGAAAAAACAACAGAATTTGTGAAAAAAATCATTTGTATTTACAAAGACTGAAATATTTACTATCTAGTCCTTTATAGAAAACTTTGCTAATCCCTATTTTATAACATTACATGTATGGAAAATGTTTTAAAAACTTTTCACATTTGCAATATAAAATTTTTTTGTCTTTATATTTGTATATGGCACTATAAACTGACCATAGTTCAAATAAAATAAGGGAATCATAGATTCCTATTTTTATGTCATCTTACATATCAATAATGTTCTGACACTCAAAAATAATTTGCACCATTCACATTATACTAGACCTAACTGACTTAATTTCTTCTCCTAGGATTGTGTTTTGAGATTTGTTCTTTAAATGATACATTGTACTCTGTCATTAAATCTACCACATTGCATTTATTTTTGAAGATTATTAAGAAGCAATGGCTGCTTGTGCATCAGTTTTAGGATATGTATATTTTCAGTTTTAATATGATCACTAAATTGTTCAAAATGAAATAGTTCTATAGTCTCAAAATTAAGCATAAAGTTAATTGTAGATTTTTGGTAGTCATTACAATGTGAAGAAAATTTTATTTTATTCCCACTTTTTCTGTCCATGTTGAGACAGTTATATATTTCTTTTAATTTTGAACTGTTAATTTATTATTAAGATTTATTATGTGTTAATTCATTTTTAATGTTAAATAATCCTTTTATATCTTTAATAAGTCAAAATTGGCCGTAAAACCCCAACACAAACAAACCTCTAATTCTATGGATCTTATTTTATCTTCTTGGCCATAAATTTCCCTATATGTGCTAAGGGTCTCATCTACTAGTCATAATGTTTATACATTTTTGTTTTGTGTTAGTAACAGAAGCATAATTGTTATTTGAATCCATATTTAGATTTGGGTCTGATTACATGTCAATGAGATATTTCTTGAGAACATGGTTCTTATTTTATACTATCCATCTGTCACTACTGATATCTACATTTCATTTTGTATCTTCTTCTCTATCTTAGATTGATCTATTTATTTCAGTATGTTTCCCAAAGTTAAGCTGGATCTATATTTTACAGAAACACTTTAGCTATGGGTTATGGATCCTGGTCAAATCTACACTCAGTAAATCCTTTATAGATATTCCTAAAATGAAATGAGTTTATTCTGTGCATGAGGATAATTAATCTTTACAATAGTCCTTTAGATTATGTTACTTTATCATTCCCCTTTTACTGATATGCTAGCTGAAGGCCCAATAATCTATGGCATCAGTCAGTGATATTATCATTCTGGGTTCATTTATATAACCAGTCATAGCCATCACTGTTGTAACAGGCTGACCTGAATGATACCATGACTTAGTGGCAGGAGAGGGCTGTTGCCTGGACAATGAGGACCAGTGGCCCCTACACTGCAGTTGGGTCTCTTTGCATGTGAGGCTGTCATCTGGGTGGTGACCATTATTCTTCATGTAGTTATTTTGACCTCTACCCCCTACCCATGGGGCATTCCAGATATTTCATACTGGGCCTGTTTAAGCATATTTGTCTGCTGATAGAAATGATGCAGCAGCCAGGCAGGAAGTGGAAATGTATTACAGAGATTGGATAATTGCAGGAGCAATGGGCTTGAGCATGGAAGAGAAGCTGGCCTTGGGTGTGAGCTGTGCAGATTATCAGGATTGAGATTTTTAACAGGTGAGTGAGTTTTTCTGGGAAAATTTATATTGGGAGTTTTTATAGTAGAGAAACATAGTGTCCTGAAAAAGATGAAGAAAAACAAGTGTTTTATGTCTTTCGTTATAAGAAAAAAGATTATGAGGTTGATAGCGTAGAAGTTGGAATGTCTGATAACATTGAAATATGTTTTATTTGAAGTGCTAGATTCAGTAAATTTGAAAAAATAAGAGATAGATAGTGGGGCTTACCCAAATTCTAGATTCTAGAAATGACAGATTAATTAGTGATGACAAGGCTCAGGAAACAACTGTGGGAGAGAGTGGTTGAAGTGTGATGTAGAAACAATACAGATGATTGCAGCTGAGAAGTTCAAAGCACTATAAAGCCTGATTTCAGATTGTTTCTTTTCTGTTAAGACTACTCCATCATTCCAATTGTTCAGCTCAAAATCTTTGGTGTCACCATTTTCCCTTTTTTATTGCACACTACACATCATCCCATCAATAAATCTTGTCCTTTCTATCTTTAAAGAATATCTTGATTCCAACCAATTCTTTCCATCTTAGTCAAAACAACCATTGTCTCCTGCCTGAATTTTTTTCATAAGCCAATAATAGATTTCTCCATTTTTGCCCTTTATCACTTTCCATCTACTATCAACATTGTAATAAGAGCGAACCTACTAAAATAGAGTCATTCAGATCAGGTCATCTTGTATTTCAAGCTATCTAATGGCTCTTCATCTATTTCAGAAAAAAAGGCCAAAATTTTACTATGTGTATTAATACTGTTGTAACAATAATGCTATGCACAAACAATGCCAAATATCAATTGCTTAAAATTATGTATGCTCATGGCTGTGGGATGGTCGCTAGCGGTCCAGACTCAAGTGCACTTGGTTCAAGCTACAGATTGGGCCCAGTTCTATTTCATGTCCTCCTTGTCTTTGGTCAATGCACACAACGGGACAAGCCAAAATCAATGTGCAGGAAATACAATATAATAATGTGAAGCAAAGCCAAGTGTATCTGTTCAGATTCCTTAAAAAATAGATGCTATAAAGGAATGGAGGTCTATGTGTGGGAAGACCTTTCAGTGCAGACTTGCAGTGCAGGTCTGATAACCCATAAATGGAGAGGGAGAAGGGAGAATAAATATATAGGGAGAATCTTAGATTCCAGGGCAGTGCTAAGAAAGTTTTAGCTAAACCAATGTGTAACCCTTGACCCAAAGTTGCTACATAAGGGGCATGCATTCTACTGGAAGTGGTGTCAGTGTCCATGCAATATTCAGTGATTGGCTGAGAACAACCCAGTAGAAGTGAACTTGGTGATGAATCAGGGAGACAGCACTGGGAGCTCTTGGTCCAATTGTGCTTCCTGAAGCAGTCTCTTTTGAAGGAGATGTGAGCAGCATATCTACTTGGTTACAGTGCTAGTTATATTGTCAAGTCAACGAAATTGGGGAAAGGAATCATATCCTCCCATGGAAGTAGGAAAGAGAGTTTGATTGAAAAGTAATCTAATTAACAAGACTATCAATCTGACCTCATTTATTCCCACTTTCCTGTCATTGATTCCCCTTTAACCCACCCTTCTTCATTTTTGCCACAGCACACCAGGCATGCTACTAACAGAGGAACTTTGCCCGAATGCTTTCAGCCCAGATGTCTGAATGACATCTCCATTTCTTTCTGATATCTATTCAAATGTCAACTTGTCAGTAAGACTTTCTCTGGTCACAGTTTCAATCCCCATCAACATAAAGCATGTTCCATAAACTGCTTTCAGAGTCAATCCTATTCCCATTTCCAAGTACAGGCTAGATTGGTCAAGGAAAAATGCACAGACAGCATTATAAATTCTCATATTTTGGCACTACAGTCTCCTAGCTGATGTAGGCTGCAGGTAATCTAATTATTCTTGAAAGTAGTATTATGAATAATTTAACAAGTATTTGCCTCCAAGAAAACATTGAATCAGGCATTTTGAAAATAATTCAATAAAGAACAAATGCTCTAATAGTTATTTTTTAGGAAAAATGTGCAGATGAGGAAATACATTGCTTCTTCCCTCATTGGTTCCCATGTTCCTTCTGAAGATAATCTAAAAATACTAATAAGCTAGTTCTTTGATTATCAATGTGATAAAATGGTTCAGGCAAGTTTCCTACTGCTGCACAGTGTGATGAACAATCTCATGAGTCAACCTGCCTAGGCAATAGCATCTAGTTATTTAATTAAACACTAATCTATGTGGGGCCTAAAGGTAGTTTGTAGATGTGGTTAATATATACAATCAATTGGCTTTAAGTGAAGATTATTCTCCATAGTTTGAGCTGAAATCAGTTGAAAGGTGTTAAGGGGAAGAGTGAAGTACTCCAAGACAAAAGAAATTCTGCATGTGGACTGCAGATATTATATATATATACTAGGGGCCTGGCGCACAAAAATTTGTGCACTCAGGAGGTCCCGCAGCCTGGCCTGAGCCCTCTCACAGTCTGGGACCCCTCTGGGGATGTCCACCTATTGGTGTGCCTGGCCAGCCTGAGTGAGGGACTGATGGCTGTTTGCAGGCTGTCCAAGCCCCCCAGTGTGGACCCTCACCCCATTGGCATGTGGCTAGCCTGGGTGATGGGCTGAGGGCTGTTTTCAGGCTGCCCACAGCCCCTTCAGGTCTTGGGTCCCTACTGGGGTGCCTGGCCATCCTGGGTGCATGGCTGAGGGCCGTTTTCAAGCTGCCCACAGCCCCTTCAGGTTTCAGGTCCCTACTGGGGTGCCTGGGTGTGGGGCTGAGGGCCGTTTTCAGGCTTCCCACAGTCCCTTCAGGGTTTGAGTCCCTACTGAGGTACCTGGGCAGCCCGAGTGCGGGGCTGAGGGCTGTTTTCAGGCTTTCAGGCTCCCATTGACCCAACGTCCCAGCAAGACTGGCTGGAAGCAGATTTCTGGGGTTTATTTATCTTCTATAATTTATATACTGTTGCTTTAAGCTGAGGCCTAGGCAGGTAACAAAGCCTCCTGTTGGCTTCAGCTCCATGGCTTCTATAATTGAAAGAATGTTGCCTTATTAGAGGCCTAGCCGGCCTAGGCAAGCAGTTTCCTCCATCACTGGTGCAACGGAAGCCACCTGTTTGGTTCAGCTCCGTGGCTTCTATAATTGCAACTATGTTGCCATGAGCAGAGAGAGGCCCAGCTGGCCTAGGCAGATAGTTTACTCCTGGTGCAGCGGAAGCCTCCTGTTTATTCTAGTTCCGTGACTGCCGGCCTCCATCTTGGCTGGGTTAATTTGCATACAGCCACTCTGATTGGCTGGTTGGTGTGGCTTAGGCATCCCAAAGAAATGGTCAATTTCAATATTACTCTTTTATTAGGATATATATATATATATATATATATATATATATATGAATAACACCTATACATATATGCATTATAGTATAATTTTAAATCTTTCTATCCTATATTTGTATAATTTATATACCATTGTATAAATACCTCCATCCTACTGGTTCTGTTTCTTTCATACAACCCTGACGGTACATGCACCAATAAAACCTTTAAGAAAAACTTTCTATAATATTCCAGGCACTATACTAGTTACTTTACACACATTATTTACAATTAATCTTTTCAGACAATATGTGCTCTCATTTTACAGGGAAGTTAGTGGAGGGTTGTGATGCTAAGGAAAAGCATTGCAGTGTGTAGCACCATGAGTAGGAGTCATGCAGATATGAGTGTATATCCCACCAACTTCCCGTATATATTAGGTATGTGTTTCAGAAATTTGCAGTTGTCTGATACTGTCTCCTCATCTCTGAAATGTGAATGGCAAGAGATCTCTTTTTCTGGTGCAAGTTCTGAAAATTAGATTAGCCTGTGAATGCCTTGTCATGAGTCAGACTGGACGGGTGTTCAGTGGGTATTCAACACAGTGCATCCTTAATATTCTAGAAATAAAGACATCATCCCTCAGCTGCTATTAGACACCCTGCCTGTTCCCTTTACAAAAGGCACAGAAATAGTCCTGCAGCTGCCTTCACCATGGGAGAATGGCTTCTCCATCTGTGATGACCAAGGACCATCATATGGAGAAGTTCAGTGCACTGATATCTGGAACTGCTTTAATCTCCACCTTTCTACTAGTAAAGGTAGATTTATAAAGAATTGATTTAACTCTTTTGTGATTTTAACCAAATAAGGACCAAAATTAAAAAAAAAAAACCTACAAAAAAAGACAAGACAAACAAAAGATCCCTGAAAAACATTCAGTTGGGAATTATATTGCAACATCATAAAAAGTGAGGTTGAAACAAAAGAAAACTAATTTATTATTATTTGATAAAAAGTTCCCTTTTCCGTCCTTGCTATTCTCCAAATGCTGATTGATTTTACTTTTGAAATAGCTGATTTCTGTCTCTCTTTTTGCTTTCATTTCTCTGAGGATTCAACAATAGCCAGGTTTTCACTTGTTCTCATGTTGGCCTCCTCAACATGAAGCAATTGAATGTGCTGGTGAAAGGAGAGCACTTCGGAGTTGCAAAAGCATGCCTTCTGATGAATACTTCATCATCTCTGAAAAAGGAAAGCAATGAGGAAATGCATGAAGTTCTGTTTTTGGAGGAAGAAGCAGACTAACTTCTTGCAATACTGACCTCAAAGAAAAGTGCCCCGGAGCTGAAGTGGCCAGTCCTGCTATGGCTCTGGGGTCACAGACAGCAGGTACCTGCTGTTCCTCTGAGCTTTAGAGGGTCTCCTAAGAATCCACAGTTGGCCTCCCCCACCGCTCCTCCCCTCCCACATTGGTGGGAGGAACAAACACCGAATCTATTAGTGCAGAGAAGCATTTAGTGAAGCAGGCAGCCTAGGTGCTGTGGACCCAAGTTCAAATCAGGCTTCCAAGAGTGCAAGCTCATTGCCTGTGTGGTGTAGACAAGCTGTGTTACCTCCCTGAGCTTCTGCTCCCTCATTTGTAAAAGAAAGATCACACATGGGTCTCGCAGGTTGCAAGAATGAAAGTAACATTGGTGAGGCATTTAGACAAAAGGTGTGGCCTGTTGTATGTACCATGTTAGCTACTTGCATTACGGAGATCACTAATTATTTTTGTGGTCATTAATATAGTGTTTGGGGACTTGGGTTGTAGTGTCAGACAGACCTGATTTCAGGTCCTAGATCTAGCTCTGTGTGAGTTTGAGCAGATTCTATAATCTCTTTATGTTTCAGTTTTTTCATCCTAAGATAATAGCAATTCTCTCATAGTATTGCTGTAACAGTTTAGATGTAAATATAGAGAGTTTAACACAGTTAAACCTATTACTTAATTTTAACACTGATGACACACTGATGTATTAGATGCAATGTTCACTAACATAATTGAAGAAACTGAGGCTCATAACATTTATAAAAAGTCATCCACAGACACTCAGTTTGTAGAAGACACTGAGTTTTGTCTCTCTCCCTCCCAGCCGGAGTAGTTCCATGATAGAACTCAAGACAGTGGACTATAGAATCCGAGTCTTCTTGATTTCTTTCTCTTTTCTCATACCACATCCAATCCATCAGCAAATTTCTCAGTTATAGGTTCAAAATAAGTTCAGAATCTGACCACGAGAGATCACCTCTGTAGCTCTTTCTCACTCCAAGCCATCCCCATTTCCCACCTGAACAATACAAGAAGCCTCTGCATTGTTCCAGGTTTCCCTGCTCTAGGGTTTGCCTGAAAAGCTCATTCTCCCTACAGGAGCCAGATTTATCCTTTGAAAACAAGAATGAGAAAGCACATTAACCTTTAATATTTTTTTCAGAATAAACAGCAAAGTACTTACCATGACCTAAAAGTCCTAATGGCCTGTCCCTTAGGGACCACCTGACCTTCTGTTCCGCACCTGGATCTTCATCATTCTGTTCCAGCACACCAGCTTCCTTATTGTTTCCAAAACATGCCAAGGACTCTGCTGCCTCAGGGACTGTTCCCTCTATGTCCCCACTGCCTTAAACCTTTCTCTAGGTACCAGCTTGATGAATGTCTTTGCTTCAAGTGCTGCCCAAATGTCACTGACTACTACATATATGTAACAACTCTTTCCCTCTCTGTATTGCCCTCTTTATTTTTTTCAGTAGTATTTAGTACTACTTGACCTCTCTTTATAAGTCAGGTCCCAGAAAGGAAGTCTTTGTTTTGTTAATTTCTCATCCCTAGGGCCTGTGACAGTGGTAGACACATAGTAGGCACTTATGGATATGTATGCATGAATGAATGTGATCATTACCTGATGCTCTGTGTGAGTATATACCTTGGGGAAAGGGTGACCTAATAGATTTTTTTCTGATCCCCCCAAAGAACCTCTGGAGGGAGATTGAGGCAATAAGAGCATAAACTTCTCAAGGGGATGACCAGACAGAGTCCTGTTCTGTCTCCAAGTAATTCAGATGTCCCGTGAGTGTAACCTTCCCTTCTTGGAGCCTCCTCAGGGGCAGTGAAGCAAGGTAGGCCTGTCTCTCCTTAACACCTAGCCAGTTCTGACAGTATAATTTTTAATTCTGATTAAAAGAGCAGCCAAGGGACTTTTGGTGCATGCATTTAAGCATAAATAATGGACACAAAACACTGGGGGGTAGGGGAGGTGGGTGGAAGGGCAGAGGAAAAGAGATATATGTACCAATCTTTGTAAAACTTTATGTAATAAAAAAAATAAAAGAACTGGGAAGACTGAGGAAGGTGATGCATAGAAATAAGGAATTTGTAAGTCAATTGATTAATTTCAGATTATTCATTCTAGGGTATAAAAAGTTACATGAAGTAGATGGTGGCTGGTTGCAGCAATTTTGATGAAGTCAAGCAAAAATAGGTAACCAGGCTAGTTCTTTATTATTTTTTATTTATAAGAATTTTATAAGCAATGACATAGAAAAGAACCTATCCACCCGGTAAGATTTTGAATACATTAGATAGCAACGTTGTATCCACCAATCACAGTGTCCCTCCCATTTGCTGATCTCCAGAGCTGGATGCTGAAGCTGCATTAATCCAATTTGTCATCTCAGACCATGCCCAAAGGGATGGAAGATGGTAGGTGCCCCAGAGTTTCTGCAAGAGGAGGAATTGAGAAATCCCTCTTATGTGTGCCAGTGGTTTTTACAAACATATAACCAAAGTCATTTAATTTTTAAAAGTACAGGAAAAAATCCAGGACATTTTTTAACAGGAAATAACTGCTTTGTCAAATAGTTATCTTCCCCCCCTCCAAAAAAAAAAATTCTTCCATCAGAAGATTCAGAAAATAGGCAAATGAGAACCACCTCTATCCAAAGAACTGTGTGTGTGTGTGTGTGTGTGTGTGTGTGTGTGTGTGTGTGTGTGTGTTCCCCTGGGATGGAATTCAGCTCTGGAAGCTGACGGGATCTCAGCATTGTGTCTTCATATGAGGAAAATATTGATTTTAAGATTTACTTGAGTTCAGTTGGTGTGGCTCAGTGGTTGAGCATTGACCTAAGAACCAGAAGGTCATGGTTCAATTCCTAGTCAGGGCATATGCTTGGGTTTGGGGCTCGATCCCCAGTGTGGAGCATGTAAGAGGCAGCCGATCAATGATTCTCTTTCATTGTTTCTATCTCCATCTCCCTCCACCTTCCTCTCTGAAATCAATGAAAATATATTAAATAATAAAAAAAGATTTACCTGATTTGAAAGTACCATATGATTTCATTCACATAAAGAATCTAATGGCCCTAACTGGTTTGGTTCAGTGGATAGAACGTCAGCCTACGGACTCAAGGGTCCCAGGTTCAATTCTGGTCAAGGGCATGTACCTTGGTTGCGGGGACATCCCCAGTGATGGGGAGTGTGCAAGAGGCAACTGATCGATGTTTCTCTCTCATCGATGTTTCTAACGCTCTATCCCTCTCTCTTCCTTTCTGTGAAAAATCAATAAAATATATTTTAAAAAAGAATCTAATGAACTAGATGAACTAACAAGGACTATAGAGACAAACTCAGAGAGCCGGTTGACAGCTGTCAAGAGAGTGGAGGGACTGAGCAAAAGAGAAAAGAGAGAGAGAAACTCATGGACATGGATAACAGTGTGGTTATTGCCAGGAGTGTGAGTATGTGGGGCGTGAGATGGAGGAGGGTTATAGGGAGATAAATGTGTTGAAGGAGACTTGACTTGGGGCAGTGAACACACAGTACAGTGTACAGATGATATGTTGTAGACTTGTGCATCTGAAACCTGTATAATTTTGTTAACCAGTGTCGCCCCAACAAAAATATTTTTAAAATTATCTGATTTTGCAGTAAATACCGGTTGATATTGCCACACATTATGTAATCAGAATTTGGGTTGGTTAGTAAGTCAAACAAGTAGAAAAAAGAAAATAAGTGAAAGATCAAAAACACTGGTGGAAAGAAATAACGGGAAGGAAAAGTCAATCTCTCCCCTGCAATGGTGACCTGGAAAGGCCTTTAGGAATTGTCAGTGTAGTGGATTTAATCCCAAGGTTCTCAGATCACCTGGTGCACCTGTAAACATATGAAAGTCAGACCTTCCCTCGGAGATTCTCAGGGAATGAGCTGGCCTGGGTAGGTCTTAGCATTTCACAGACTTGCATGGTGACTGATGCACAACTGAAATGCACAGCCACTGCATCCGCCCAGTCTTAGAAATTTAGAAGGTTGAGTGATAGTCCAAAATCACACAAAATAAGACTACAGTCCCATGTTAATCTCTTCATTCATGATCTTCTCCCCTACTCAATGCCACCATACCTGGATCTAACCTGAAAGTCTAATTGTGATTATAAGGCGATAATTAGGCTGCCATGACATTGCCATGTCCTCTAAAGTTTTGAAGAAAGCCCCCCTCGCCCAAACAAGTAATCTTGGGCCTCATTCTTAAATAGGCAAATTGCACATTCTAAATGCAAATAAAAATAACATGAAAGTCGGCTGTATTATAATCATCACAATATGGTGCCTACTCTTCTTTCTCCAGGTCCCTACAATGCCAGGACTGCCTGTTGCTCCTAATAGTTACTCAGTAGAAAAACACCAGATACAGATAAACTGACAGAGGCAATGATCCTAACTGAGGGCAGGTGCACTCTGTGATGGCCCTGAGCTTTTGGCCATGACCTAGAGATTTTTTTAATGCAATTAACCATGCATTTATTTCACAACAACAATATAAGTTTATTGTTGTTGTTTTTTTATTTACTTCAGAGAGAGTAAAGGAAAGGGAGAGAGATAGAAACATCAATGATGAGAATCATGGATCAGCTGCCTTCTGCACTGATACTGGGGATCCAGTCAAAAACCTGGGCATGTGCCCTGGCAAGGATCAAACCATGACCTCCTGGTTCATAGGTCCATGACCTCCTGAGCTCTACCAGTTGGGCCAGAGCTTTCATCTGCATTTGTATTCACCTACACACCCCAGAATTCTTTGGGAAGCCAGATGATTCAAGCCACAGTCACTCTTAAAATGTTAACTCGGAAGCAGAAATGTGCTAGAAGTGAATTTGATCTTCTTGCAAAGACCTAAGCATGAGATATGGTTGGAATACTGGTCAAGGGAGCAGACAGGCAGCTCCCCACCTGACTCTCATCCATGACTTCTTTTATCCTATATAATAAAACCCTAACATGCAAATTGACTAAACAATGGAAAGACCCACAGAACGACTGATAGCTATGATGCACATTGACCACCAGGGGGCAGACACTGAATGCAGGAGCTGCGCTCAGCCCACAGGCCCCAGCTGACAACAGTGTCGGTGGGGGCCAGGACCGGCAAGTGGGAGGCGCCAGGCCAGCCAAGGTGGGTGCCAGCAGAATATCCCCCCCATTATCCCACTAGTCACCCCACAGAATAGATCAGCCCTGATCACTGGCCAGGCCTATGGACCCTACCCGTGCATAAATTTTGTGCACCGGGCCTCCAGTCTTCTATATAGCTAAACACATTTTTGTTCTTTTACTGTAGTAACATAGACTTTTCTTCCCTACACAGCCATTGTAATAGAAGGTTATATGATTCCCCGCCTTTATAAATGCGGTCAATTTGCATGGAATATTTAATTACAAGAATATGTTTTTATATTTATGCCAATTTAGAGTATAAGGAAATACTGTATTTTCATATTTACTCAAACATAAAGTGAAGCAGGGGTCCTCTCAGGGGTGAGGACAATGGAGCCCCTAGCACTAGGACGTTTGCATGCACGACTCCGGAGACCAGGTTCTGTGACACAGATCTAATTTTATTGAGGAAGTACAGCAGTATATATAGGTGGAGGTGGCCAATCATAGAACGTCTTCTTAGGGAGCCAAAGAGCGTAAAGATCAGAGTACTGTGTACGTGGCTGTAGGAGGAGCTCAGGCGGGCGTTGCCATCTTCCTGGTTTGCTAGAAAGATCTGAACTGCTGGAGTGTGCTCACAGCATTGCATCAGCCACTGCACCGAGATAAACCTCCTGTGCTCTACCTACGATAAGGTGCTTAGAGGAAATTTTAATGGGAAGGTTGATGTAAGTTTGGCTCTATAGGAATAAATACTGAAGCCAGCTAAAGTGTTACTAAAATTCATGTTTAAATATTTCAGATTTATTTTTACTTCTCTTTACAAATGTTGATTTAAATATTACCTTATGAATGGGTTTCTGAACCCCAAAAGTAGTGATGACCTTGCTGTATAGATATATGATAAGAAAAATGTGCATCAAGCCCAAGCCTTGCAAGAAAACAAAAATAATAGACCATTAACTTTAGCTGACAGTCGCCAGAGTCTAATAGCATGTAACATCTTAGTAACATGTTATCCTGTGTGTTCTCTGTGTGGACACTGAGAGCCTGTGCATGTGTTATTCCACACAATGTATGACTTAACAAAACAGAACCCAGTGTCCATATTAGCAGGTGAGAAAACCAAGACAGTGTTAGTATGGCTTCAATGTTTTCCACCTAGTAATTAACTGAATTGGTTGTTTTAATTTTATGAAGTCATAAATTTAGCTTCTGATGAAATATTAATGAAGTGGAAAATAATGTATTACCTATCAAAGTTCCTAATAAAATGTATCTCTAAAAAATCACCGCTCCCTGAAGTTATCCACCTACCAAACCACCAAATATTCAAGCTAGAAAAGAGGTCAACCACTTCACTTTAAGTGATGGGCCAGAGATCTGCATAAATTATGCAAATTTGCACAACTATCTCATAGTAAATTAGTGTTGACAACTAGTCAATGCAAACTTATGCTTACCTAACATTTTCTTATTTTGGATATACTTTCTAAGCTGCCTCATGGTTTGCTTTAATAGGTCATTGGAGAGTTGATTTGGGGCATTTCACTAAAAAGCATAAAGGGAATTACAATTAGGTGTATGTTATTTTCACCAATACCTTTTATGAAGTATGACATGTAGAATGATCACTGTTGATTGTCTTATCTCTCTGTATAGGCCTCTGCCTCTTCCTAACATCTTGTCCTCTCCATAAGTAAGCAAAGAAATCTATTCCCAAAACCATTGGTACAAATGTTCTACAGATTCATTGTTTGCCCAAGTAGACTGATTCCCCAACTTTGGTTATGCTTGCTGTGGGGCTCAGGTAAACAACATGGTACCATAAAGAAACAGAGTTGCAAATAGTGCACAGCCACTAGGATCACAGATGTGAGTCTCAAATCCCACTTCCCCAACACACACACACACACACACACACACACTGATGCACCACTTTGAGCTGTGTGAATTTGGGTATTAATCCCTTGCTATTTTGATGCCATTTCTGGAAAATTTGCATGAGTCATCTAATAGGCTACAGAATAATTCACGTAAAACAATTATCACAGTACTGGACATATCATGTCTGTAATAACTATTTTGTCTGTATTTATTAGATGTCAATCATCATCCTCCACATTGTCACTCAGTCTTTCATTTAACCTCAGAGCTGGAGCCAGTATTTCCTTTTTCACCACGGTGTGGACCTGTCCCCAGTTGCCATCATATGTATCTCAAGAGTCCAACAATAATGTTTGCATCCTTTTTCTGTCTCTGGGACACACTATGGAAAGGTGAACTCCTGTTTATATGTGGAGATGTAGAGACAGAAGTGGGAAGTTCTGATCCTCACATACATCTGCAAAATAATTATTTGTACCTCCAAGAGTTCTTCTGAACTTACTCCCTATTATAGGGCAAGTGCATAATAGGAACTTAATCTAGAAGGTATAATTTTTTCATGTTCCACTGGAATAAACAAAAAAGGCCAATGGAAATATAATACTTTGATCCTAAGACACATTACTTTGGAATGTTAGGATGTGAAAAAGATGTATCTTAGAATCAATGAAATGCATAATAATTATTAGTTTTGTCTCCTGGAAATAAAGGCCATGTCTTCTTCCCCTACAAGAGTTGCACACATACTTTGAAATGAATTTTTAATTTGTTATTTGCTGATAAATTAGATCAAATTATCCAAACGATTCCTCACTCCCTGTGGCAGTATTCTATTGGGCTTGTCTATGGGGCTTGAGTAGGTTAATGCAGGGGTCTTCAGCAAAGCACTAAAGTGAACTATAGGCTGGACAATTCTTTGTTGTGGAGGGCTGATGGTTATCAGTATCCATAAACTCTCCCCACTAGAATAAGGTAACCAGATTTTAACACTGGTAAAGTGGGACACCATTGACCGCTTGGCTGCTGAAAACCGTATCTTCCCTTCCTGTTCTCCCGCCGTTCCCTAGCTTGTCATGCATTCTTTCCAAAAATCATGATTTTTTAAAAATTCCGTGGGAGGCGGGACAAATTGTTAAAAATCAGGACTGTCCCACCAAAAGCGGGACATCTGGTCACATAACACTAGAAGCTAATAGCACCCCTGTCTTTCTCCAAGATTCCAGATAATCAAAAATGTCTCCAGACTTCGTAAAATGTCCCCTTGGCAGGGGAGAAAATTGACCCCTTGGAGAACCATTGGGTCAACAAGATGTAGTGGACCTGATGGACAGAGACTTTAGACTGACTCATGATTCTGTTTTCCTTCTTGCACAACAGTGTTCAAGCATGAGAAGATCATCCTCTGGTTTTCTCTCCCTTCACCCTGAGCTCCAGAGGAACACCCTACTCAGAGCTTGAACAGCCGGCCTGCTGAGCCCATACTAGATTAGCAATCCCATCCCTTTCATTGCCTTGGGGTTTTCCTTTATTTGGCAAGAATATAGTCTCTGGTAATGTTTTCAGAAAGAACATATTCATATTTTTATCATCATTAAAAAAATTCTCTTTCTGGTTTGGGAAATTATTTTCATCTGGAAATTTGAAGGTGTTATGCTTATGCCATCATTTCACAGCATTCCAGAAATTTCACACAGCTTTAAAGCCCTCTGAGAAGTCTGCTCCCTACTCTTTTCCACATTGAGACTGCTGGAGGATGTCTCTTTATAATAGATGCTGGAATATCATAATGAGTTCATCTAATATGTAATAGCCTTGGTGCAATTCTACATTTATCGAGCTGAACAATTTGTGTCTTTCCACAATAATCTTAAATTTCTTTTTACAAAAGATTGTCCAGTATTATTATTTTATTTAATCCCTTACCCCTTTTTCTTCTCTTTGTGAAACTCCTGATAGTTAGTCTGTTGTGGGACATATTCTGTTTTTGGTCTACTCCTTATGGTATTTTTTATTGTCTTTCAATCTTTACACTGAATTAAAAATTATATATATATATATATATATATATATATATATATATTAACTCTTTCTTATTACTTTTATACTTTTATAGTATTCTATAGTTTCTTGTTTCATAGATTCAATATATTTTATCTCTCTAGTGACAATATAAATAAATATATAATAGACAGATATACTTAAACTGCTATTGCTCTCTGCTTTCTTTGAATTGCTTTTACTTTATTGATGACAAGATTTCAAATATTAACCCAAGATTTCTGCTTTTCTGAACACATTCTGCTACTGTCACAGCCATACCTAGATGACCGATGACCGCCGAGCTTGGTTTGCTATAAAATGGTTAAACGTCTAAATCCCTGGCCTTTGCAGCATAAGAATCACTAAAATTATAACACAGGAAAGGCCCATGAATTCAATGACAACTGCCTGTGGCATGTCAGGTACAGTCACTTTCCACTGAAAGCTAGAACAGCTCTGTGCCCTTCCTCACAGCCACGTGGCGGGAGAAAAGCAGACAGTGCTCATCTAGCCCCGGCTGTCTTGGGAGATTGCTCTCTTCACGCTGAAATGGAAGACACAGTTCTTCAGGCTGTTCCAGCGGGCAAGGGCAGTGCTAGAGAGCCAAGTGCAGGCTGGAATAACCCCGTTCTTCTTTACACCCCGAGGCTCTGACAGGCATGGACATGTGGAGAGAACAGCCTGGCATGAAGGGGTGTGGGACAGTGGCATGAGAAGAGGGAGAGTGAAGCCAGATGGATATCATTTGCAAGAATCGAGCCCTGTGCCGAACCACTGCAGGGAGTAGAACGTGCTTCGTGTCTGCACCTTAGTAGCATCGCTCTGACTTTCTAATGCCCCATGTTGCAGACTGTCAGGCCTACATGGAATCAGTTTGAAAATGGCTACTTAACAGTCTCAAGAGTTCCCTCGGTTAACTCCATGCAAAGCAAGGATTCTGTCTGACCGATATCTGAGATGGTGCTTTTTGATTCGAGGATGATAGTAACAGCTCTGTCACAGCCTCAGGGTGCAGAGGGACGAGCCAGCGTTTTTACTGCAATTACCTCACTCTGTCTCTTCTGTTAGCAATTTCGCCATGTTCTGAGGTCATTCAGACATCAGCTGTGAGTGAGACTCTGTGTGGTGAAGAAAGCATGGATGCTTAATTATATGGTTTAACTCCCCGTTCCTCCCTAACGAGGCAGCACTTTGACACTTGTCTTGTGGACTGCTCCAGAGACAATACCAGTAATTCTTCTGGGAAATTCTCTTGGGCCGATTTAACTCCAAAAGATGGTATTTGACCAACTGATTTGGACTTAATTTCACATGCATTATATCATTTCTACCTTAAACCACATATTGGTTATGTGCTACTGTTATTCCTATTTACAAAAGCAAAGGCACAATGGTCAGAAGGATCGATTACACATCATTGGACAGATATAATTGGTTTAATAAAGCTACCTGCGGACTCCAGGGCTGCTACAATTGTCTTCTAAAGATCAGTGAGCAAAAAGCACAGTTTACATACCAGGTGTTTGTATTTGTAAGCAAAGAAATGATGCCTCGTGCTAACTGAAAAACTCACATTTTCTGAGACATCAAAGCGTTTGTGCCGTGTTCATTGGCTCACTCTGTGCTGTAGCTGATGGGTCTTGGGCAGTGGCGGGGCACACACACTGAGGAATCCACGGGCAGGAAAGCACAGACACTTCCCCAAGGACAAGTGCGTGTCTGCAACAGAAGGCTGTGCACCGGGCTCTATGGCCTATGGGCCGCTGGCGCTTAGGTAGTTCTCTCCGCTGGCTCTGAGCTCTAAGTGAGGATGCAAATATGTCACCGTGGCAGAGTAGAAGCTGGAGGCAGAGGCACCAACGAGATCAAGACAGGAGTTTGAAATGGGAAATTTCAGAGCTAGAATGTTACAGCAAGGGGCGATCTGGGGAAGCGCACCGGGAGGATGTTCGTCTGAAATGTGGAACATTCTGAGAGCAGCAGGACCTGTAACTCATTCCAGATCTCCACGTGGTCTCTGAACACGTAAGGACAGGTGCTTCACTACCACCTCCCTCTGCGGTAGAGCAACATTCTGAACTGATGAACAGAAAGCTTTGGCTTCCTCCAGGTGTTTCAGACACCGCAGAGATGGAAGGACGTGAAATGTTCTTTCATTTTTTGTTGAAGGTCACATCATCTGACTCCTGTGGCTTTGCCAGGGTTTTAGGACTTTGCCAGGGTTTGCTTTCCCCTTCTGAACAGGAGACTTGAGGAGCAGGCTGTGTCCCCAGGAGCAGGCTGAGCCCTGAGGCACATGCATCACATCAGCACAGGCATTAACTGAAGAATGTAGTTATTCAGAAAGAGGGACCTGAAAGGGTTCCAGGCAAGGAGAACATCCGGAAGACTTGCTTTGCTGTATGTTTTACAGTATAGGGATTGCTTGATTTGGGTGAATCTGTGTGGGGACCCAAACTAGAACACACACAGCTGATTCCAGGTACATTGCTTGGTGTCTCTGGGGTCTCATTTCTTACAGGCGGAGGGGAGAGACTGAGGAGGCAGAGGGGGAAGGTTATAATTCCGAAGGCCGTTCTGTTCTGTGATGACCGCTCGGCACCAAGGCGGGCGTGCTCTCCCCTTGTCTCTGACGTTACTGTCCTTGCACAGGAATGCCTACATGTACATCCCCAGGGTAAAGGCAAGTCTCAAACTCAGGTCTGATTACAGCTTGAGTGTTGTTGCTACTTAGGACTCTTTGACTTGGAAGCAACAGAAATACAACTCAGACCACTTTAGGCTAAGCAGTGGTTCTCAACCTTCTGGCCCTTTAAATACAGTTCCTCATGCTGTGACCCAACCATAAAATTATTTTCATTGTTACTTCATAACTGTAATGTTGCTACTGTGATGAATCATAATGTAAATATCTGATATGCAGGATGGTCTTAGGCGACCCCTATGAAAGGGTCGTTCGACCACCAAAGGGGTCACAACCCACAGGTTGAGAACCGCTGGACTAAAGGAAATTGATTGTCTATACCAGAGGTGGAAATCAGGACATACCTGGCTACAACAGTAAATAACTTTTACATTACATAATGTAAAAGAGTTAAACAATGTCTAAGTTCAGGAGAATTCAGTTGAACTCCCAGCTGATTCGATCTGTAGCTCTTAGCTTTAGCTGTACATTATAATCTCCCAGGAATGGAGAGCATCATGTCAAGTGAAATAAGCCAGTAGGAGAAAGACAAACACCATATGATCTCACTCATACGTGGAATATAATGAACAAAATGAACTAACAAGCAAAATAGAGACAGATGTACAGATAGAGAGCATTCTGACAGCTGTCAGGGCTAGAAAGACTGAGCAAGAAAAAAAAGAGAGAGAAAACTATGGACAGAGACAACAGTATGTGATTGTTTTGGGGAGGCAGGAGAGAGAGGTGCAGGAGGGTACAAGGCAGTGGTTCTCAACCTTCCTAATGCCAAAACGCTTTAATACAGTTCCTCATGTGGTGGTGATCCCCAACCATAAAATTATTTTCGTTGCTACTTCATAATTGTAATGTTGCTACTGTTATGAATCATAATATAAATATCTGACATGCAGGGTGTATTTAGGCGACCCCTGTGAAAGAGTCGTTTGACCCCCAAAAGCTTTGAAACCCATAGGTTGAGAACTGCTGGTATAAGGGGAGATAAATGATGACGGATGGAGATTTGACTTGGGGTGTGAACACACAATACAGTGTACAGAGGATGTGTTGTGGAACTGGGCGCTCAAAACTATACAATTCTGTTAGCCATTGTCGCCCCAACAAATTCAGTAGAAAGGAAACCAATCTCCTGTGAGGTTTTTGAAATTCCCAATGCCCGGACCACATCCCCTTGCAATGAACCTAGGACCTGTGGTGCTGAGAACAGGCCTCTGGGCTGTGCACAAAGCCCTTGACCCCCTGTGCAGTCAGGGGGGAGAATCAGTGCCCTGAACAAACTCTAGGCAAAGACATTGCTCCTTTCATAAGAGTAAGCAGAGCAAGAAAAATCACCAGAATTTAAAAAGCTACTGCAACACAAAACTATAGGCACACCTGGCGGAAACAGGGAGAAGCCAGTAGGGGTTCTTTGATTTAAAAATTTGACTTTTATATATGCCATTTTTTTATTTTTTTTTAGAAAAGCACATGTTTTTATTGATTTTAAAGAAAGGAAGAGAGAAAGGGCAAGAAATGGAAACATCAATGATGAGAGAGAATCATCCATCAGCTGCCTCCTGCACGCCCCCTACTGGGGATCAAGTCTTTAAACCTGGGCATGTGCCCTGACCTAGAATGGAACTGAGACTTTCTGGTTCATGGCTCAATGCTCAACCACTGAGCGACACCAGCCAGGTGATGTATGTCATTCTTTAGAAAAATCATGCACTGTTTGCTCTGAAATACCTTTCCCAAATCATTTATGATTTTCATTCTTCACCTGATGAATAAAGACAGTAAAATATTTCAAGGTGACTTTGCCTATTCACCAAACACAGAGTGCAGCAGTAGCATGAGGCCTTAGTCTGAAGAATAGTGCTTCTTCGGATATGTGAGAACCTAATTCATTTGTATCTTTTTGTATTAAAACAAATTGAAAGAGAAAATGTAAAAAATGAAGTTATCAGTCATAAGCAGCCCAAATATAGAATAAAGCTCTGGGATGGAAACTACTAAGTGTGTCTTTACCCTCATTTAGTCAGCAGATAAACAGTTTACCTGTGAGGAATTGTGAAGAAAAATACATTTAAAAATTGCTTATGAAATATTTTAAATGTGCCTTTCAAATTTGGGACTAGCGGTTCATATCAGGAGAAATTTTAAATGACATATTTGGCTCTCTGAGAACTTATCTTAACTAATAAAAGCAAAATATTAAAATTAACCGTTTCTCCAGGACGAGGGTAAGCCACGCCCACCAGCCCATCAGAGCTGCTGTATGCAAATTAGCCCAGCCAAGATGGCGGAGGCCGCAGCCCTGGTGTGCAGCTTCTCCGGGGCTGTGGCCTCCACCATCTTGGGAGCCTCCCGCCTGGAAAGGCATCCAGCGCCTTGGATCTGTGGATGCCTTCCCAGGCAGGAGCCTGGGGTGGGGGAGGTGGGGACCAGGTGGCTGGACCCCGCGGCCCCTGCCCAGGAGGCCGTGGGGTGGCCAGCACCATCCCAGCCTCGGCTTCCCGGGCGGGAGCCTTCCGGGGCACGAGGACAAGGTGGCCAGACCCCCTCAGGCCCCGCCTGGGAGGCCGTGGGGTGGCCAGTGCCACCCCAGCCTCGGCTTCCCGGGCGGGTGGCCCGTAGGGTCAGTGGGAGCTGTGGCCGGCCTGAAAACTGCCCTCAGCCCCTCACCCAGGCTTGCTACACCCCCTGGAGTGAGAGTCTCCACTGGGGAGCTTGGCCAGCTTGCAAACAGACATTGGCCCCTCACCCAGGCTGGCCAGGCACACCAGCAGGTGGACATCCCAGAGGGGTCCCAAGCTGTGAGAGGGCACAGCCCGGGCTGAGGGACCCCCCCCCCACCAGTGCACAAATTTTTGTGCACTGGTCCCCTAGTAAAATATAAGTCTGACTTTTCAAATTATACATGTTGAACTCGTACATGTTTTCAGGATTTTGTTACGTATGAAAGTAAGGAACTGGATAAAATTCAAGGAAGCAGGAAAATAGAAAATAGCATTCTAAAGGCAATTTTAGTCAATGACTCATGCATTGAGCTTAAGTAGTTTATTAGGGATAAAACACCAGGAAGTACTGCAAGGAAGTGAAGAAGACGGACAACGAACAGAAAGAAGCCACAAAACATGTAGTCTGAAGTGTGTTACTGCTGCGATCAGCTGTCTCTTAATCATGGTGGAGACTCTCCAAGCGAATGTAGAATGTGGGACTCGGAGAAGCAAGTGAGTGGGTATTTATCTATCAGTGAGGACCACTGCGAGGGGCACTAACTCCTTGGCTCTCAGCCAGGTCCAGCCACAGGGCACAGAGAACGGAGCCCCATCTCCCATGTCAGAGTCACATGTGCCAGCAGCTGAATAAACACAGAGAACATGAATGGGGCCAGGACAGCATCTGCTGAAAGTCTGTTTTTATATAAAACTGAACAGGGGTCAGCAAACTTCTGTTGTACAGTACAGATGGCAGATATTTTAAGTCTTATGTGCCACATACGGTTTCTCTCACATATTTCCCCTTTTTTTCTATTTAAAGATGTTAAGACATTCTAGCTCATATAAAAATTGGTGCTGGACCATGTTTGACCTACAAGTTGTAGATTTCAGACTCTTGAAATAGAGAATTCTTAAAAAAAAAAAACACTAATTCAAAAGAATGTATGCACCCACCCCTATGTGCACTGCAGCATTATTTGCAATAGCCAAGATTTGGAAGCAGCCTGAGCGTCCATCAGTAGATAAAAAAAGCTGTGGTACGTTCACAAAATGGAATACTATTCTGCCATAAAAAAGAAATTTTACCCTTTGCAACAGTATGTATGGACCTGGAGAGCAATATGCTAAGTGAAATAACCCAGTCAGAGAAAGACAAGTATCATGTGACTTCACTCATATGTAGAATCTAATGAGCAAACTGAACTACCAACCACTATAGAGACCGATGCATAGATAGAGAGCAGGCAGACAGCTCTGGGGGTGGGGTGGGATGTGTGAGGTGGACAGATAGAGCAAAAAAGAAAGAAAAAGGAGAGGGAGCTCATAGACATGGCCAAAAGAGTGGTGATTGTGGGAGGTTAGAGGGACAGAAGGTGGAAGAGGGCATAAAGGGGATAAATGGTGATGGGGGAAAAAAATTTCAATAAAAATTTAAAAAACAGACTAAAAATTTAATACATTTGATATGCTCAATCAAGTGAGTAAAATATTTCAGATGAAGTTAATCTTTGTATGAAAAAGCATTTATTTTACATGTTTATATAATACACTTAAATAAAATGATTATTTTAGAAAAACAATTGTGCCGATGTTGAATGTTATAACAGATATAGAGAAGGCAAGAACAAACCAGATAGAGATTAAGATATTAAAAGAGATGAGTCCTCTTATAGTAGTCAGTGTAGTAAAATGTAAAATCCACAGTGAAGACTTTGTAGCCACAGGTTTTTATTCAACATGTATGTATTCAACAAAAAATAATGCAAGACAAAATAAAACAAACAATAACATTATTAAAAATAGAGATAAATAGAAATACCATTGAAGTGGTAGGGTTTAACACATTCATTCCAAGTCTTTAACATTATCAACTATTAACAAAATTCAAAAGGGAAGAAAAGAACAGGCTTATTAAATTATAAAAAAACGAGTGGCATGGTGCACAAAATTCATGCACAGGGGAGGGATATTTCTCAGCCTGGCCTGCACCCTCTCCAATCTGGGACCCCTCCAAGGATGTCCTACTGCCAATTTACAGGGATCTGGTCTAAAGCATCAGTTGGACATCACTCACAATCTGGGACTGCTGGCTCCTAACCACTCACCTGCCTGCCTGCCTGATTGCCCCTAAACACTGTTTGCCAGCCTGCTTGCCCCCAAATGCCCCCTTCAGCAGCCTGATCACCCCCAATGCCCCCGTACCAGTGTGCTCTCCCCCAACTGCCTCCCCTGCCAGCCTGCTCACCCCCAACTGGCTCCCCTGCTGGCCTGCTTGCCACCAACTGCCCCACTGATGGCCTACTCACTCCAAACTGCCCCCTCCTGCTATCCTGATCACCTCCAACTGATCCCCACTGATGGCCTGCTTGCCTCCAAATGGCCCCCCCCCTGCTGGTCTCTCTCCTTATCCCCAGTGGCTCCTCTCCCCACCAGCCTGATTACTCACAACTGCCCTCCCCTCTTGGCCTCTAACTGCCTCTACCTTGGCCCCGCCACCATGGCTTTGTCCAGAAGAACATCTGGAAGGTTTTCTGGAAGGCCTCCCAGTCTAGTTAACATATTACCCTTTTATTAGTATAGATAGAGACCTAGTGCACTGGTAGGGGCCAGCTGGTTTGCCCTGAAGGGTGTCCGGGATCAGGGTGGGGGGTCCCTTGAGGCATGGGGCAGCCTGGGCAAGGGGCCTGTGGTGGTTTTCAAGACAGCCATGCCCCCATGGGGTGAGAGTTCCCACTGGGGAGGGGTGGCCAGCCTGGGTGAGGGGCTGAGGGCTGTTTGCAGGCTGGCCATGGCCCCCGGTGACCCAAGTCCCCAGCCCCTCCTTTTTTTCTTTTTTTTTTTTTTCAGTGCTTCCTTGAGCAGAAGGAAGTAGGTATCTGGGATTTATTTATCTTCTATAATTGAAACTTTGTAGCATTGAGCGGAGGCGAGGGCTGGCCAGGATGGGTGGGAAGCTTGGCTTCCTCCATCATCGGGGGCAACCCAAGGCTCCTGCTTGCTCCAACTCTGTGGCCACTACCATCTTGACTGGGTTAATTTTCATACTCACTCCTGATTGGCTGGTGGGCATGGCTTCTGGGTGTAGCAAAGTGACATCAATTTGCATGTTTCTCTTTTATTTGTGTAGATTAGTGTAGATAGTGGTTATCAATTTCAGGGTAGAAATCAAAATTTAAGGAAATATTTATTACTGGTGACTTAACTATCTGTGATTCCTAGCCTTCATCTGCATGGTGAAAGAAACAGTCAACCTGGAACTGCCATTGGGCTTCAACCTTTCAGGGTATGGAATTCTGGGAACTTCTCTCAATATGCTGGGAAGACTTCTCTGTCCTCAGGCATCAGTCAGCCTGACAACCATGAGATGTCATATTTTCCCAGTTCTAATTATATTCAAACCCATAAATTATCTGCTGGAGGCCAGAAAACTCATCACTACCTTTCCCTCCCATCCACGCTCATCAAGAGGAACCTCTTTCTACATCCCTTTCAGCCTCTTTACACTCACTCTGTTCTGAATCATACCTGGGAGTTCCATATAATCTCCTAAATAGGTTTAAGATTTTTAAAACAAAAATAAACAGGAGAAATAAAACTTGCAGGTGAATTCTGCTTTCTGTCCCACATTGCTCTTGCTTAAAATATGCAAACACCCATTCCAGCCATTTGTTCATGAATTTGGATCTTTATAAAAAATGGTACATCAGGCTAAATCCAATAAATGCAAGGTTGAGGATCATTTACTTTCCCTACATCCAGTGAGTTTCAGCATCACTTTAACAATGATTAAGATTTTGAAACATAATTTTTATTCTCCACTAAGTTTTATAAAGTAATGCAAGAAAGCAAATAAATGTTTCTAATAACTGCACTGACATTCCTGGCCAAAGAGATTGGTAGTGCTAGAGCTGATAAAAGAGAAAGCTCTGCCTAATAGATCATGTGTGTGTTAGGCTGCTCCTCAAGGTAGGTGTGGATTTGGTCTTCGAAGTGCAGTTCAAGGGTTACAAAGTGTGTGGAACAAAAGTGCTGAAAGTACACAAAAACAGAAAATGCCAACAGGTCTTAATATATGTGAGAACAGCTTATGCCTCCTTAATATATTATTACTTTAAAATAGAATTATGCAGCCATGGCCAGCATTGCTCAGTGGTTAAAGCATCAGCCCACAAACAAAAGGGTTGCAGGTTTGATTCTGAGGAAGGGGACATACCTGAGTTGCAGGTTCCCTGCCCAGGTTGGGGTGCTTGTGGGAGGCAACCAGTTGTGAGTCTCTCACACTGGTATTTCTCTCTCTCTCTCCTCTACCCCCTCCTGTCTCCCTTCCACTCTCTCTAAAATTAATGGAAAAAATATCCTCCAGTGAAGATTAACAAAAACAACAAGAAAACCAAAAACAAAACATAAAATATAATTATGCAAAATCATTTATTTTTCAAAATAAATATTAGAACTCTTTATTTCTAAAAAAGAATGCTGATATAATTTTCATAGTTGAGTTTGATAAGAATGTATATCTTAAATTACATTTCCTAAATTTCCATTGTTTTATCATCTATGCCTCAGTAATTTGTTTTCTTCAGATAGTCACTATAATTTTCTCTTAAATTTATTCTTACACATTTTCTTATAGTTTATCACTGATTGCTACACATAGGAAGATAGTTGATTTTGTAGTCTTCATTTATAAGCTGATGACTTACTGAAATTTCTTACTGTGGTTAATACTTTTTGTTGATTTATGTTCTTAGGTTGTCATGGTAGATTCATATAATTTTCAAATAACGATAAATTTCCTAGCCATTTCCAATTATATAGTTCCTTTTTCTCTTACTTTGCAACTTAGATTGAATACAATTTCCAGAAAATTGTTTAAGAGGTTTATATATGACATGACATGGACCGGATTTAATGAGAGGGAATGTTTCAAGCATTAAAGTGATTATTATAATTGTCATTATTATTAGTATATGGTTTCAGAGTGACATTTATCATCTAAAAGAAGTAGTGTGCCTCATAGTACTACTAGAAGAAATGTTTCTAGCTCTCTATGCCTTTCCCTTCCTCTCTTTAAAAAATCAATAAAAATATATTTTAAAAAAGCAAAGAGTGGAACTTGTATTATAAAATAATAAAAAGTTAAAAATACAAAATAATAAAAATTTTAAAAACTAAACAATTTGAAAAAGGAGTGATACACAAAACTGAAAACTTATTTTTGAAGAAGACTTTTAAAATGTACAAACATTTAGAAAGACTGGAGAAACAGTTGAAATAAAGAAAATACTGTGAATGAAAATGGGATCCAAAACTATGTAAACATTTTATAAAATTTAGAATACAAATATATTTCAATATGTTTGAAAATAGATTGAATAGGACAGTCAGTTTTTAAGACATAAGTAATAAAAATGATGAAGTTTAATTTATAAGAAAAATAGAAGTACAATATCAGAAAATATCAAGGTAATTAACTGCATTAAGGTTAAAGGAAAATAAATATAATAATCACAGAAGGAGAATAGGATGTTAAGAATCAGAAAAGTTGTTTTATAGATGCCCACATACATATGGATGTCCTAGCACAAAAGATTAATTTGGTCCCCTATCTCACATCACACATAGACGTAAATGTAAGGGTAGAGCTGTAAAAGTTTTAGAAGAAAATACAGGAGTAAATCATTTTCTTGCACTAGATAATATTATCTTAGTTGTGACACCAAAAGCAAAAGTTACAAGATTGGTAAATTGGACTTAATAAAAATTGAAAACATTTTTGCTTCAAAGAATACTATCAAGAAAGCAAAAAGACAACCCACAGAATGGTAAAATTATTTGCAAATTATATATCTGATAAGATAATTGTGTTCAGAATATTCAAAATCTTATAATCCTATCTAATAAAAGAGTAATATGCAAATTAACCATCACTCTGAGACAAAAATGGCGGCACCCATAGTGGTTGGGCAGGTCGCTGGCAGCATCGCCCTGGCAACAGCCCCCAGCAAGACCTATTTCCCCTTGCTGCTGCCATGGCAATTGGAACAGGAGAGCTAACCCACAGGAGCTCCGGGCAACTCCCAGAGAGACCTGCTTCCCCTCACTGCTGCCACAATGATTGGAGCAGGGGAGCAAATGCTTGGGGGGAGCCTCAAGCAGCCACCAGTGGGGCCTGCTCTCTGTGACTGCCCCTGTGATTGGTGAGCAGGCAAGTGTGGCAAACAGGAAGCACACAGCCCTGGCCACAGCTCAAGGGAGAGAACAATATGCAGGTCATGCCAGGAGCCTGACATATCAACACAGAGGGGTCCTGCTCCTAGCCCCCAGCAGACAGACACACAAACATATACACGGCACCTGCTCTGAGCCTCCGATGTGGCTGGGAGCAGGCCCCCAGTGGACTCACACACACACACACACACACACACACACACACATACACACACACACACACAACGCCTGCCAGAGTGTGGCTACCAGTAGGACATTCCCTGAGGGGGTCCCAGAATGTGAGAGGGCACAGGGCGAGCTGAGGGATCCCTCTGAGTGGACAAATTTTTGTGCACCCGGCTCCTAGTTTAATAATAAAAGACAATTTAATTTTAAAATAGGAAAGCTACTTGAATAAAAATTTCTCAAAAGAAGATTAAATATGATAAATAAACTCATGAAAAGATGCTCAATCTCATCAGTCATTAGTGAAAAATAAAATGAGATGCCACTTCATAAACACTAGAATGGCTATAATAAACAAGTTTTGACCAGGATGGGAAGAAATTAGAACTTTCTCATACATTGCTGGTGGGAAGGTAACACAATGCAGTCATTTGGAAAACAGTTTGGCCATTCATCAAAATGTTAAGCATGGAGTTACCATATGGCCCACCAATTACACTCCTGTCTCAATTCAAGATAAATGAAGATACATGTCACATAAAAACTTATACACAGATGTTCATAGCAACCTGAACTACAATAGACAAAAGGTGAAAACAATCCAAATATCAATGAAGGAATGAATATATAACATGTAGAATGCATATTCATGAAATGTACTTGGTAATAGCAGAGGGTGAAGTAGAGATACACTCTACAACATCAGTGAATCTAACATAAAATATTCTGCTTGGTGAGAGCAATCAGCCACAACTATTGCATATTATGTGACCTTATTGATATGAAATATCCAGAATAAATAAATTTATAGAAAGAAAAAGGATATTAGTGGTTGCTTAGGGCTATCTGGGAATTTTGTGGGTGGAAGAGAAAGAACTTGTTTAATTTTAACTAATTAAAATGTCAATGGGAGTTTTAGGGTAATACAAATGATCTAACATAATGGTGGTGGCTACACTACTCTGTAAATATATTTAAATTATCAAAACACCTTAAAGTGAGTAAAGTTTATAGTATGTAAATAATATCCCTATAAAGCTGTTCATTATTTTTTAAAGTAAGATCTATTTTTGGAAATTTGTTATAGAATCTAATACTTATTGTAGTCTTCTGCTATATGACACTGAAAATGATCAGCAATGGCATTTGTTTTTGAACTAACTGCTGGTTTTCTTGGAACTATTTCTTTGAACTATTGCTGGTTGCAGGAATAAGTTAACATAAATTTAAGAAGTCCAAGACTGAATATATATAATAACATTTAAGGGATAGTTATTATTGAAAAACATTCTCAGAAAAAAAAGAAGCAAAACAATTCCTTAACCTGATAAAGAATATCTCATAAAACATATTACAAATATCCTTCTAACTGACAAAAGAAACATCAATAAAAAATAAGTGTGCTGTATTCATAAAGTGAATAGACATAACTTAAATAATTAAAATGAATTGTTGTATTAACTTAAATTTATCTCAAAAATATGCTTAAATTAAAAAGGGAAACTCTTAAAATTCCACAAATAAACACACACACACAGAGATAATATTATTTATGGATTGAAAATATATAGTAGCAGTTTTAAACATGGAGCAAAATTATACAAAACATGGACACATCAATATTTGCTTTTAAGTTAAAAAAAGGAAGAGATGGAACTAAAGGGAGTAAAGAGTGGCTTCACATTTATCTATATAATTCTATTTATTTAATTTAAAAGTTTAAGATCTAATCTAATAAAAGAGAAACATGCAAATTGGTATCACTCTGCTATACCCCAAGCCATGCCCACCAGCCAATCAGAGCAATTATATGTAAATTAACCCAACCAAGATGGTGGCTGGCAGCCACAGAGCTGAAGTAAGCAGAAAACTAGTTGCTCTGGCAATGGAGGAAGCCAAGTTTCCCGCCTGCCCTGGCCTGCTGTGGCCTCTGCTCAAGGCAATAAAGTTTCAATTATAGAAGATAAATAAATCCCATATACCTGTATCCAGCCAGCCTCGCTGGGAGTTTGAGTCACTGGGGGCCATGGCCAGCCTGCAAACAGCCATCAGCCCTCACCCAGGCTGGCCAGGCACCTGAGCAGGACCCCCCCACCCTGATCTGGGACACCCTTCAGGGCAAACCAGCCGGGCTCCACGCATGCACCAGGCCTCTATCCTATATAATAAAAGGGTAATATGCAAATTGACCCTAAGGGCAGAACAACTGTGAATGACTGGTCACTATGACACACACTGACACCAGGGGGCAGATGCTCAATGCAAGAGCTGCCCTCTGGTGGTCAATGCGATCCCACAGGAGGAGCTCTGCTCAACCACAAGCCAGGCTGCCAGCTGCCAGCACAGTGGTGGTGGTGGGAGACTCTCCCACCTCCTCAGCAGTGCTAATGATGTTTGACTGCAGCTTAGGCCTGCTCCCCACTGGCAAGTGGACACCCCCGAGGGCTCCCAGGCTGCCAGAGGGATGTCTGACTGCCACTTTAGGCCCGTTCCCTCAGGGAGCAGGCCTAAGCCAGCAGGTGGACATCCCCCGAAGGGTTCCAGACTGCAAGAGGGCACAGGTCAGGCTGGGATGAGGGACCCCTTCGAGTGCACAAATTTTTGTGCACCGGGCTCTAATATAAAAATAAAAAAGCTAACATCTATCAATTTTTGCAGTTATACATGGGTATATGTCATCATCTGTAATTTACTGAGGTTTCAATTTTACAAATTAATTCTTGATGGTTTTAATATTATTAAAACATTATTTCAGATCAATAAATTATATATTTTAATAATTGTGCTATTTAAAATTATTAAATTTCTATGTTAAAGCTTTATTAATGAGTATTATTAATCTAAATGCCTGTGTGTATCTATTGCCTCATATAAGCATAGCATATAAAAGTAGTGTATTGTGGATACTTTTTAAATAAAATAATAACAAAATAAAATTTTGCAAAGGTTGTTACATTTAAGATTTAAAGTCCTTTTAAAATTGCAACTCTGTGTAGAAAATCTTTGCAGAAAATTCAGCAGTTCAGCTAAAAGAACTTTCTAGGGAAGAGATTTATAAGTCACACTCAGATCTGTGCAACCAACTGCTGTGTGTTGGATATCAAATATTAGTGTGTTATTAACATATCTTTAAAATAAATATATTTTGCATGGGTTGGCTTCTACACTCAAGACATCTAAGAAAAGTCCCAGTAATTGCTGAGTTTTGTTGTTAAGGCCTTTTGAAAATCCTTATGTAAAATTATCTAAATGTCTGAAGTAGAGTTGCCTACAAATGGAATGAAATTAGATGTCAAGAAAGGAAAGAGGTTTGATTATTTTAACATCTCACTTATCCAAATGCCTACCTAGCATTTCTTACATTCCTTCACATGTTCCATTAAATCCAAGATATTTAGAGAAGGTTTGTGATGCACTACAAAGCAAAAGATGATGAAGTTAAACCCCCCTTCCTGCTTTTTCTTTATTAAATCCGAGTTCCTGCAGGGAGGCTAGGACAGAGCTATCTAAACTAATAAAAGCGGAATAGTAAAATTAACCGTTTCTCTGGGATGCCCACAGCCAATCAGAATGGCTGTATGCAAATTAGCCAAGCCAACATGGCGGCCGCCACTCATGGACCTGAGTAAACATTTAGGCAGCGTCCGTTGCAGCAGGAGCGAGAGCGAAACTACCTGCTCACTGGCT
>PVJC01017667.1:0-25712 GCA_004026665.1 Murina feae | reverse complement strand
TTGTAGGTTCTTGCTATTCATCACTTTGAATATTTCTTGCCACTCCCTTCTGGCCTGCAAAGTTTCTATTGAGAAATCAGCTGACAGTCGTATGGGTGCCCCCTTGTAGGTAATGAACTGCTTTTCTCTTGCAGCTTTTAAGATTCTCTCCTTGTCTTTTGCTCTTGGCATTTTAATTATGATATGTCTTGGTGTGGTCCTCCTTCGGTTTCTTTTGTTTGGGGTTCTCTGTGCTTCCTGGACTTGGAAGTCTATTTCTTTCACCAGGTGAGGGAAGTTTTCTGTCATTATTTTTTCAAATAGGTTTTCAATGTCTTGCTCTTTCTCTTCTTCTGGCACCCCTATAATTCAGATGTTGGTATGCTTGAAGTTGTCCCAGAGACTCCTTACACTATCTTTATACTTTTTGATCCTTTTTCTTTTTTCTTTTTTTCTTTTTTCTTTTGGCTTTTCCAGCTGGGTGGGTTTTGCTTCTTCATATTTCATATCTTTGACTTGGTTCTTGCGATCCTCTCGTCTGCTGTTGGGTCTCTGTATAATATTCTTTATTTCAGTCAGTGTATGCTTAATTTCTAGTTGGTCCTTTATCATATCCTTGAGGGTCTTATTAGATTTATTGAGGGTCTCACTAAATTTATCGGCAGTCTCTAGAAAATTCTTTTTTTTTTTTTTTGCTTTTATTTTTATTTTTATTTTTGTTTATTCTAGTAGAAAATTCTTGAAAAACCTAATAACCATGGTTTTGAACTCTATATCCTGTCATTTTCTTTCCTCCATTTCTGTCATTTGTGACCTGTTTCTTTGTCTTTGCATTTTGGCTGCTTCCCTTTCTGAGTTAGGCGATCACTGAGAGGAATTAACCTCTAAGCCACTTGGTTATGAGAGTCACCTTGTCTACAGTGGGAGAACTTCTGTGCTGGAGACACCCTTATGGGGCAAGAGTTGTTTCAGTGGGGCTTTTGTGCTCACTGCATCCCTGAGTGTGTTCCTTGTGGATCTGAGTTTTATTTAGGATGGTCCCACTCTGGCCACTGGGTGAGGCTGTTGATTTAAGGAGGTGTTGATTTAGCCTTTGCCTTAGGCTACTCAGCCTTTTATATGCAAAAGTCTCTGGCGCAGCTTGGGAGGGGTGGGGCCTCGGGGAGTCTGCAGGGCAGGTTGGAGCAAATAGCTATGGCTGCTTCTTAGCCCTATGCTAAGAGGCACTGGGTCTCTGTGTCCCACGGTAATTGCTGCAAGCAACGCTGAGAGAAACCCATTTTGGATTTCCTCCCAGTGCCAGTCAGTCTCCCCTCTCCGGGTGTGCGTGTGTCTGGGTCCTCAGAAACTCACCTGGAACTGGAGTTCAGAGCTGCTGAGAGCTTGTGGTTCCCTCCAGTTTGAAAAAGAACCGCGTCCTCCGGCGCCAGCCCTTTCCCCGAGCCCTGAGCCCCGTGTGTGCGCCTCCTACCTCTGTACTTTGCTCCCGCCACTCCTCTGAGTCTCAGACTCTTTCTAGTTGTAGAATTTCCACTCAGCCAGCCTTCCTGTGGGCGTGAGTGGTGTCCATCTTTTCTTTTCGTGGTTATTCTGAAATAGTTGTTCATGGCTGCATTTACGGTGTTTACTTTATGCCGCCATCTTGCTGTCCCAGATCTTGATTCTTGATTAGTATCTTAAAACAAAATCAACAGCCCAACATAATTTAGAGAAGGGTCAATATTGGAAATTCTGCTGAGTGGACTCAGTGCTCCTTGTAAGTTTGTGTCTTTATTTCTCCATGTGTAGAACTGTGGGTCATGCTACCTATTGCCTCCTTGCTCAAAATACTGTCAGGAACATTCAAGATAAAAAATTATTCAGGTTCCCTGCCCTGGTCAGTGTAGCTCAGTTGGTTGAGCATCATCCCATGCACTGAAAGGTTGCCACTTTGATTCCTGATCAGGGCACATGCCTGGGTTGTGGGCTTGGTCCCCAGTATGGGACAGGCAGAGGCAGCCTGTTGATATTTCTCTCTCCCACTCCCTTCCTCTCTCTAAAATCAATATATATTTGATTTTAGAGACCAACGCTGTCATGACCATAACGACCTAATAACCAGTCACTATTACACCCACTGTGGCCAGCGAACCAGCCTGATCTGGGCCGATCGCCCCCAACGCCCTGATCAGGACAGAGCCAGCCAGCCAACCACCTTGGCTGGCAGAAATTTTGGGGCCGGGGACCTGGGGGTTGTTTAGTTTCAGTCTTGGGCAGCTTCATGGGCAAAACTCTCCTTTAGTGGAAATAGACCCAGGATCAGGGCACTAGAGTCGGGGATGGGGTGCTGGTGGCCGCAGCAAGGTGCTGGGCTGCAGACAGGAGGGGAAGCAAACCAGGAGGGCAAGGCCCCATGCCAGACAGAATCCTGAATGATGTAGGTGGGAACAGAGCTGGAAACCCTGGCAGGGTGAGCGGGGGGGAAGTGGGGGGGTGGGGGGGGTTGCATTCCCGAACCTTATGGGCCTTGGCCTTGGAATTCATAGGTCAGCCCCACTTTAAGAGAGAGGATGTGGCAGAAAGTGGCAAAGCCAAAGGAGGGATAGGAAATGTTGTGGCTATCTTTGGGAAACACAGCTGCCATGGTCTTCAGTAACTATAAACAAATAATCTTTGGTCTTGGTTCTACAGAAGAGGAAGCTAAGACTCAAAGAAGGGAGACTTCCACAACACCTCGCCCACTTCTCATACCTGACCCTGTGCAGCATTGTTTTCGTTGAAAGTAGAGGATCCAAAATGTTTTCAGATCTTTGCTCTTTTAGGCAGGAAAGAATTTAGCACAGGGAATTGGTGCTTGGGAAATCATCGGAAAGCTGGCGGAGTGAGTATTAGGCTGGGCCCCCAGGAGAGACTCCCTGCCCAGCGGGAGGAGCTGCCGCCTCAGCCACAACTGAATTCTAGGGCACTCTAGCACAGCCGTGACATGGGGATCAGGAAACTGCTGCCCCTGCAAGTGCCCTCCAGCTCCCACAAAACAGGTCACTGGGCACTGCCTCTGCTGCAACTGCCTGTACACAGCCTGGATTCCGCTGCAGAAAACCTCCACATCTCTGCAAACATGATCACCAGCAGCAAACAGCCCAAATTGTGGGAAGATGCCTCTGCCCGACTACTGCCTTCAAAATATTGTGCAAGCGCATCCAATCGGCAAAAACGAATTCATATCCAGAAACCTAGCTGCGAAGGAGTTTGGGCAATTTCAAGCTTTCGTCTAGGAGTGACATCTTGCCAATGTACCTCATGTGCCTGGTATTGATAAAAATGGGGCTCAGCTGGTGGGGCTCAGTGGTTGAGCATCGATCTATGAATTGGTTCATCGATCTATGAACCAGTATAATTCCCAGTCAGGTTTCAGGCTTAATCCTCAGTAGGGGCATGCAGGAGGACAGCTGATCAATGATTCTCATCATTGATGTTTCTATCTCTCCCTCTCCCTTCCTCTGAAATCAATAAATATATATATTTTAAATGGGGTCATGCTGTATATGTGTTATAACAAGTTTTTCACTTCATAGATCACTAGTGTCTTTCCTGTTAAAACCATACTTGGAGAACGTTATTTATTTATCATTCATTTTAATTGATCTCAGAGAGAAGAAGGGAGAGAAAAAGAAACATTGTTCTATTGTTTCCTGCAATCAATGGATTGGGTATTGAATCTGCAGCCTAGGCATGTGCCCTGATTGGCAATTGATCCACTACTTTCTGGTGTATGGAATAATGCTATGCTGGTACCCTGACACCAAATTCCAGCCTCCAGAACTATGAGAAAAATACATTTCTGTTGTTTAAGCCACACAAATTTATGATATTTTGTTATGGCTGTCTGAGCTAATTTATACTAATAAAAGGATAATATGCTAATTAGACCAGGTCAACCAGACATCTTCTGGTATCCTTCTGGAAAAAGCCACAGTGGCGGGGGCCAAGGCAGAGGCAGTTAGGGGTGATCAGGCCAGCAGGGGAGAGCAGTTAGGAGCAATCAGGCAGGAAGGCAGGTGAGTGGTTAGAAATCAGCAGTCCTGGATTGCGAGAGGGATGTCTGTCTGCTGGTTTAGGCCTGATCTCCCGAGGGGTCCTGGATTGGAGAGAGTGTGGCTGGGCTTAGGGACCCCCCTTGTCCCGTGCATGAATTTTGTGTACCAGGCCTCTAGTAAAATCATATTTTTAAATAATATTCAGGTTCCCAATAAGTAATGGATATGTATCTAGTGCCAGCATACTTCCTAGTAGAAGTGGGAAATACAGTAACCTGAGATGTGAGTTCCCCCTTTTAACTGTTGAGATTGAAAGAGACTACTTGTTTTTTTCTTTTAAAGATAAAATACTCATTTTGCTGATTAGATTGTTATAATTTTCCTTTTACTAATAGGTCTGGAATTGGTAGAAATTCCCTGAAACTGTGGAAGGAATGGCTTCTCATCTCATTATTATTTTGATAATTATAGCTAACAACAGCTCAGTTAGTTGACATCATTTGGAAGAACTGAAACTTATCTCTGAGTGTCATTGTTGTAATAGTTCATGTTTTGATGGAATTTCTTCAAAATCCATCAGACATCCATTTTTTCTTCTTAAACATGGTCCACTGGGTACAACTTAGATGTTTTATTTCTTGAGGTCATCATAACATTCCTGTTATTCTGAGGAGTAACTTGGTGATGTTGCCTTTGAGGTTAAATGATCATGTTTTAATCTACTACAGGTGTCAGAAGCTCTGGTGACAGTTTTGAATGCCATCTCAGCCTGCTCTACTGCCTTTCCAATGGTCCCCGATTTCTTTTTGAGGATTCATGTGTTTCTATTTGGGGCTCAAAGATTGAAACACTTGAGCTCAGCTAAGCCAATTAGCACATTGCATTCCCCCACCTAGGCATGTGATTTGCCCAGAGGTGAGCAATGCCCCCAAGGAAGTCCAAGCAGAGTGATGTCAGCCTCTCTAGCTCATGCTGATCTTTCTCTGGATGTGAAGACAGAGCATATAGTGTAGGTCTGTCAGCAGTCATCTTGCCACCATGGTGTGTCAGCCTTAGGATGAGGCTGGTATCAAGGAAGGCAGAATGGAAGAAGAATCAAAACAACACTTTAGTGACATTCCCTAACCACTGATCAACCATTGCCTAAAGCTCCCACTACCTCTGGATTATATATTTTTTAAGTTAAATCTTTATTGTTCAGATTATTACAGATGTTCCTTTTTTAACCCCCATAGCTCCCCTCCACCTGGTTCCCCCCCCCCCCGCCACCCTGTGCCCTTACCCCCACCACTCTCTTCATCCATAGATGTAAGATTTTTGTCCAGTCTCTTCCAATACCCCCCATGTCCCCTTCCCCCTGAGAACTGTCAGTCTATTCCCTTTCTATGCCCTTACTTATATTATATTCACCAGTTTATTCTGTTCATGAGATATTTCTATTGACTTGTTATATTCACTTGTTGATAGATATGTATTTGTTGTCACTTTGTTGTTCATACTTTTTATTTTTACCTCTTTCATCTTTTTCCTCTTCTTAAAGAATGCCCTTCAGCATTTCAAATAATCCTGGTTTGGTAGTGATGTACTCCTTTAGCTTTTTCTTGTCTTTGAAGCTCTTTATCTGACCATCAATTTTATATGATAGCCTTGCTGGGTAGAGTAATCTTGGTTATAGGTTCTTGCTATTCATCACTTTGAATATTTCTTGCCACTCCCTTCTGGCCTGCAAAGTTTCTGTTGAAAAATCAGCTGACAGTTGTATGGGTACTCCCTTGTAGGTAACTGTTTTTCTCTTGCTGCTTTTAATATTCTCTCTTTGTCTTTTGCCCTTGGCATTATAATTATGATGTGTCTTGGTGTGGTCCTCCTTGGATTCCTTTTGTTTGGAGTTCTCTGCACTTCCTGGACCTGTAAATCTATTTCTTTCACCAGGTGGGGGAAGTTTTCTGTCATTATTTCTTAAAATAGGTTTTCAATCTCTTGCTCTGTCTCTTCTTCTGGTACCTCTATAATTCTGATGTTGGTACGTTTAAAGTTGTCCCAGATGCTCCTTACACTATCTTCACACTTCTGAGTTCTTTTTTCTTTTTTCTCTTCCAATTGGGTGCTTTTTGCTTTTTCATGTTTCAAATCTTTGACTTGATTATTGCAAAACTCTAGTCTGCTATTGGATCTCTGTATAATATTACTAAGTTTATTGGAAGATTCTAGAAAATTCTTGAAAAACCTTAAAACCGTAGTTCTGAACTTTATATCCAGTAGTTTGCTTTCCTCCATTTCTGTCATTTGTGATCTATTTCTTTGTCTCTGCATTTTGGCTGCTTCCCTGAGTTGATAGAGTGGCTTTCTGTGCTAGGTGTCCTATAGGGACGAGTGATTCAGTCACCTGAGGTGGACACTCTTGTTGTACGCCTTTGAAGGCTGGGTGCACAGTCTTGTTGTAGTTATCACTGGGAGGTGTCACTGGCAGGAAATGACCTCCAGACCTTTCTCCTCGTTGTTTGGGGTTTGGAACTTTTGGAGTTTTGTCCCAGCTGCAGTCCCTTAGGTTATGCTTCAGGCAGGCAGGCACACAGCTTGGGTAAGGTTGTAAGTTGGGTGGAGCAGGGTCTCAGAATCACCAGGGTGGAGCAACCACAATGGCTGCCCCTCCACCAACTCCGTGGCTTCTCCTGGATTTGGCATCTCCACGCCCTGGTGTCTGTGCACCCCTGAGTCCCTGAGTCTCCGCATCAGTGATTACTGCGAACAGTTCTGCTAGAACGCCACTTGTCTTCCGCCCCGTTCCCCGACAGCCCACATCACATTCAGTGCGACCCCAGAGTTTATAATCTCCTTCCAAGCCACAGACCTAGGTGCTGCCGCTGCCATCTTTCGCCTGCGCTGCCTCCGTTTCACGTGCATCCGTACCTCTCAATTTTGGTGCCTGGAATTCTATTCAGTCTCAATGCACTTCTTCTCTTGCCTTCTAGTTGTAAAGCTTCCCCTCCGTTGGTTCTGGAGGATGGCTGTTTATCTTTATAGCTATACTAGGGGCCCAGTGCACAAAAATTTGTGCACTCGGGAGGTCCCTCAGCCCGACCTGTGCCCTCTCACAGTCTGGGACCCCTCTGGGGGTGTCCACCTGCTGGCGGGCCTGGTTAGCTTGGGTGAGGGGCTGATGGCTCTTTGCAGGCTGCCCATAGCCTCTTCAGGTTTTAGGCCCCTACTGGGGTACCTGGCCAGCCTGGGTGAGGGGTTGATGGCTGTTTGAAGGCTGGCCAAGCCCCCCAGTGGAGCCCCTCACCCCACTGGGGTGTGGCCAGCATGGGTGTTGGACTGAGGGCTGTTTTCAGGCTGCCCACAGCTCCCATTGACCCAATGTCCAAGCAAGGCTGGCTGGAAGCAGGTTTCTGGGGTTTGTTTATCTTCTATAATTGATACACTATTCCTTTAAGCTGAGGCCTAGGCAGGTAAGGAAGCCTCCTGTCTGTTTCAGCTCGAGGCTTCTATAATTGAGACAATGTTGCAAATATGTTGTTGCCTGTAGCCGAGAGAAGCCCAGCTGGCTGACAAACAGTTTTACTCCTGCTGCAACAGAAGCTGCCTGTTTACTCAGCTCCGTGAGTGCCAGCCTCCACCTTGGCTGGGTTAATTTGCATGCAGTCACTCTGATTGGCTGGTGGGCGTGGCTTAGGCATTCAGAACAGATGGTCAATTTCAATATTATGCTTTTATTAGATTAGATTTTTATAATGTAGTTGTGGGAGGCTGCACATTTAGGTATATCTCTCATGCCGCCATCTTGGTTCTCTGGAGTTCTGGATTATATTTTTTATGAGACTTTACATGAAAACTTTTCTTATTGTTTAAGCCAGCTTTTCTGCTTTGTGCATCAAAGAGAGTCCTAACTGACTCATAATGTAAAATAATTTAGTACTTGGACTTGGTATAAAACCTCTTTGGTAACTCAGAAGATATTGTTGGTACACTTTCTAGTAGTATGAGGGTATCCACTTATTCTTTAAATTGTATATATGTATTATATGAACTTTGTATAGATGATATTTTACTATAAAAAGAAAATAGACACCCAAGGTGGTGGCATAGGTAAACACCTGAACTTGCTGCCACACACAACCACATTAAAACTACAACTAAAAGACAAAACAGATATCATCCAGAACCACAGGAAGGCTGGCTGAGTGGAAATTCTACAACTAGAAGGAAATAGCAAAGTGCATTGAGTCTGGGAGGAGATGCAGAGGTGCAGAAGTGTGGAGGTATGGAGGTGTGCAAAAAGGGCTGGCAACTGGTTATGCTGTTGTCTTTTTCAATTGGGAGGGAGATAAAAGCTCTTGACTGCTCTGAACTCCAGTTCTGGGTGAGAATCTGGGGACCCAGACTCATACAAAGAGAAACTGGACTGTCTGGCATGAGGACAGGAACTGAGGTGCATGCAGCAGTCACTGTTCCTGCATGGGGCACAGGGCACAGAGGCATGGGGACCTCTTCAGGGCAGGGCTGACTGGCAGCCATTGCTGTTTGCTCTGCCCTGGTGATTCCCTGAGACCCCATCCCAACCAATTTACAACCCCATCCAAGCTGTATGCAAAGGCTTTTGCATACGAATGGTCTGGACTTTCTCCACCTAAAAACCTGTCAAACTGCAGCTGGGTCAGAGAACTCCAGAGCTTTAAAAAGAAGGCCTAAGGCAGGTCAGCAGCCTGCATTGCTTCACAGCTGCGCTTCATTTGGGCAAACCCAAATGAAGAGGAGGAATCTGCATATGTCTCTGCTGGGTGGCCTCAGGCAGTGGCTGACTTTGCACCTCCTTGGAGATCCAAGCGTCAATGTGCCCAGTGGTCAGAATGAGACCATCCAGATTACAACTCTTCACATCCATAAGACACACTCAGAGGGCAGACTCAGTGAGCACGAAAGCTCCACTGAAGCAAGTCCTGCCTGATAATGGTGTCTCCAGCATAGAAGTTCTCGTATTGTACACACAACTGGTCCTCACAGCCAATTGGCCAGGAGGTCAATTCCTCCCAGTGATACCAACAACAATCAAGGCTTAAGAGTGCCCACCTCAGGTAATTAGGGAGGCTGAGCCACTGGGCCCTATAGGACACTTAACACGCAAAGCCACTCTATCAACACAGGGAAGCAGCCAAAGTGCAGAGACAAAGAAACAGCTCACAAATGAAAGCAATGGAGGAAAGAAAACTACTGGATATAGAGTTCAAAATCACGGTTATAAGGTTACTCAAGAATCTTCTAGAAACCTCTGAGAAATATAGTAAGACCCTCAAGGTTATGAAAAAGAACCAATTAGAAATTAAACATACACTGACTGAAATAAATAAAGAATAATATACAGAGATTCAACAGCAGACTAGAGGATCGCAAGAATCAAGTCAAAGAATTGAAATACAAAGAAGCAAAAAACACCCAACAAGAAATGCAAAGGAAAAAAAGAATACAAAAATATGAATAGTGCAAGGAGCCTCTGGGACAACTTCAAGCGTACCAACATCCGAATTATGGGGGTGCCAGAAGAGAGAGAGCAAGATATTAAAAATCTATTTGAAGAAATAATGACAGAAAACTTCCCCTACCTGGTGAAAGAAATAGACTTACAAGTCCAGGAAGTACAGAGAATCCCAAACAAAAGGAATCCAAGAAGGACCACACCAAGACACATCATAATTAAAATGCCAATGGCAAAAGACAAAGAGAGAATATTAAAAGCAGCAAGAGAAAAACATTTAGTTACCTACAAGGCAATACCCATACAACTGTCAGCTGATTTCTCAACAGAAACTATGCATGCCAGAAGGGAGTAGCAAGATATATCCAAAGTGATGCATAACAAGAACATACAACCAAGATTACTTTACCCAGAAAAGCTATTATTTAGAATTGAAGGTCAGATAAAGAGCTTCGCAGATAAGAAAAAGCTAAGGAGTTCACCACTGCCAAACTAGTATTATATGAAATGCTGAAGGGTATTCTTTAAGAAGAGGAAGAAGAAGAGAAAGATAAAGATAAAAATTATGAACAACAAAGTGACAACAAATACATATCTATTAACAAGTGAATCTAAAAATCAAGTGAATGAAAAATCTGATGAACAGAATAAACTGGTGAATAGAATAGAATCAGGGGCATAGAAAGGGAGTGGACTGACAATTCTCAGGGGGAAAGGGTGTTGGGGGTGTGGGAAGAGACTGGACAATAATCGTACACCTATGGATGAAGATAATGGGGTTTAAGGATAGGGGGTGGGATGGGAACTGGGTGGAGGGGAGCTATGGGGGAAAAAAGAGGAACAATTGTAATAATCTGAACAATAAAGATGTATTTAAAAAATAGTTAATATTTTATACCCATCTAGGCAGAATGACCAATAACATTTATTTTAAAATATTTATTGAATGTATATTTTATTCCAAACATGTTCAAGGTCTTAGAGATATAGGCAGGGATAAGAATAAAAACCCCACTAAAAAGATAAATTTTAAAAAAACAATATATGTGTGTGTGGGGGTGGTGGTTAGGATATATGCTATGAAGAAAAGCAAACCATGCTAAAGGAAAGACAAAGATGTACTGGTATTTTATTTTATTTTTAATTTTAATTTTTAAAAATATTTTATTGATTTTTTACAAAGAGGAAGGGAGAGGGATACAGAGTCAGAAACATCGATGAGAGAGAAACATCGATCAGCCGCCTCCTGCACACCCCCAACTGGGGATGTGCCCGCAACCAAGGCACATGCCCTTGACAGGAATCGAACCTGGGACCCTTAGGTCCACAGACCGATGCTCTGTCCACTGAGCCAAACTGATCAGGGCTGTACTGGTATTTTAGCATGGCTGGAAGGCCTCTGACAAGATGACATGTGAGCAGAAACCTGAAGAAGGGTATGAGCCTTGCTGATATCAGGGATTTGGGAAGAGCTCTCAGCAGTGGGAACTGTGTGTGCAAAGGTCCTGAGGTGGGAGTGAGCTTGGAATGCTCTGGAAACAACCTTGAGGCTGGTGGGCTGGAGTGCAGGGACGGGGGTGGTAATCAGAGAGGCAGCCAGAAACACAGCCTCCTAAACTATGGCAAGGACTGATTAAATTCTGAGGGTGAGGGGACATGTTCAGAGGATTTTGATTAGGATTTGAATCAGCATTCAGAGGACCACTGCTGCTGTGTGAAGTGTGTAGAGAGAAAGGGTGGACATGGGGAGGCTGGTTAGGAGGCCCTTTTATTATTCCAGATGAGAGAAATAGTGACCTGGACTCTGTTGTAGCAGTAGGGATTAGTGACAGGTGGTCAGACCCTGAAGGTGTCTGGGAAACTTTGTCAGGGAACATGGATTGGATGTGACAAGAGAGACCATGAGAGGACTCAAGGATACCTTAGGAACCCTTGGAAGAGGAGCAGGTGTGGGGAGAGAATCAAGAGTTGTGCTTTGGGCCTGTAAAATTGGTGATGCCTGATTAGATGTTCTAGTAGGGCTTTGGTTGGCAGATAGATATACAAATGTGGAATTGGGAGAACACGGGGCAGTGTTTAGAGAAGCTTTATTTAGCCTTCCCATTGATTAGTCTATCAGTGACAGGTGGAAAACTAAAGACAAATCAATGGATGGGAACTTCATGAGAACACTGGTGGTCTTTTCTACAATTTCCAAGATGTAGTGGCTCAAAAACTTTGGAGGGAGCTACTGAGGTTGACTGGTTCCATATTTGATCAGGAAATCATGCTATTGGAGGGTACTACACAGATGACACAAAACCGTCTCTGTGTGCAGAATCCACCACTAAAAGGCAAGTTAAATTGCGCTTTGATGCTGCAGCTTCGAAATAGCAAAATGCACAGGCCTGCAAGTGAACACAGGTTGTTGCTTTTTATCTTTTTCCCCAAAGTCCTGAGCACAAGGTTCTGTCCTTCTGCATCTGATGCCGTTCTCCCTGCTAAGTGACTTGGGAGCCTGAAAATACAGCAGCAGTATTAGGAGCAGGTAATGATCCTGCTGTGACTTTGGAGAACGTGGGAGTCCCTTCCCTGGTGCTTGGTAACCTCTGACCTTCATCCTCCAGCTCTGTGCAGCCTAGGCTGTGCTAACATGAACCCATAGCCCTTGCTGATTCCCAGGACTCTGCCTCTTCCATTCTGTCAGACGCATTTATCCCTTAGCCCTTGGACTGGTTCTCTGTAAAATGGTTTACTCTAGATTACAAAATGAACACCATGTGTAAATGTCCCAGGAGCTCAAATAAAAAATGCTTGCTTAACCAGCAGAATTCCTTCTCCATTTTTTTCAAAGGGAGAAGGCAAGAAGAAGAAGCACGACAGAGCATTAATAACTCTTCAGATGGGCCCAGAGAACTTCCCGTGGAAAGGTTAAAGGGTCCCTTGGGGCACCCAGCCGAAATATCCTCCTGTAGTTTTGCATTCAAATTAACTAATGAGATGAGCCTCTGGTCTCAGTTTCCTGTCTTTGGTTATAATTGTTGTTGCAGACTTCCTATTCCTTTTCTGCAGCTCTTCATTCTTTGACTATGATAAATATTAATGCCTTTAATTTTTCATTCCTCCTTTGGGCCTGAAATTCTGTTAAGAGTGAAGTTTTCTTGTGTTCCAGTCTCCCTTTTTCAGCAATGAACAATTTTTGTTTTCTATCACAGATGTTTCTAGGTTAGTTTTTAATTCAGACCTTCACTTTTTTCTTTGTTCTAAAAAAAAAAAAAAAAAAAATGAGAAGCTTGTCAGGCCTCTTTTTCATTGTTTTCCCTTTAGAGTCCCTGATTTGGGCTTCCAGAGGTTGGGTTAATTCCTTGAAATTATAGGTGACATATTGTGTGTGTGTGTGCGCGTGCGTGTGTGTGTGTGTAGCCTCTCCCACTCCCAGATAAAGGTGTATTTTTATTAAAATAAGTTCAAAAACTCTGCTTAGCCCTAACTGGTTTGGCCTAGTGGAGAGAGCGTCAGCCTGCAGACTGAGAGGTTCCAAGTTCGATTCCCTTCAAGGGCATTTACCTTGGTTGTGGGCACATCCTCAGTAGGGGTTGTGCAGAAGGCAGCTGATCAGTGTTTCTCTCTCATCGATATTTCTAACTCTCTATCCCTCTCCCTTTCTCTCTGTAAAAAATCAATAAAATATATTTAAAAAACCCTTCTTAATCATTCTAAGGATTATTGTTTTGGGCAAATCTGATGATTTATTCTTACCATTCCTGGGAACAAACAATCATGTCTTCTAGAGACTGTAGGGAGAAAGCTATTTCCTTTTCTCTTAGAACCACAGAGAATTTGAACCAAAAATGATTTTCCCTTCCCCACACCTCTTCCTCTTTCTATAATTGTTGGAACAGATTTCTCAAAATGGTAGATGATCTACCCCAAACCACACAGCTAGGTAGTTGCAGAGCTGGGTCTAGAACCCAAGTCTTTTGGTTCTTGGTTCAGTATTCTGTTTTCAGTCCACAGTCTATCAACAACAAGATAACATGTCACATCCCAAATTCATCTCTCTCTATTAGGGTGCACCAGTTCACTCTCTCTTCAACAGAATCAATTTCATTCCAAGACCCTAAGTAAAAGCATCTAAATAATCTTTAGTAATTGAAAAGAAACCTTCCAAACCATGTAAAGGGTCTGTATGTCATAAACTTAAGACAACATACCTTGTCCTTCCTAGCCAACAAAGAACTTCCTTTTGCTGATTGTAGACTCCAGTCATTGCATTTATTATTCATCTCTTTGCATCCATGCTCCTCATTTCCCCCAGGATTTTAGAGGCCCTGAAGAGAAGGACCTTCTCTTGAATGCATTTCTATCTCAGAAAATCTAGCACACAGTCTTTTTGATAATGCAGATGCTTGTGGAACATTAGCACTATTTACACGTTCCATTACATTTAGGACATCATCTAGGTGTCATCACTTGGGCCATAATTTATAAGTTCAAATACCTTCAAGGATCAGGCAGGTACTTTAAATTAATGAAGCAAAACAGGTTAGAACCATAGGGCAGTGAAAACAACATAAAACTGGGAATTTCATTTCCCATTACATTAAAAAAAATTAAAATGCACTTTAGAGGCCAATCTTCCAGCTATGGTGTCATGAATAGGTCAGCAAATACTCCTTCCCTCTCCCCATAAAAACAAGTATAAAACTGGAAAAATTGTCAAAATCAACCCTTCGGGGGTCCTGAAAATTGGCAAAAGGCAGATAAGTTGAGAAGCATTTACTTATACAACATAGCTAGGGTCTTTGTCTTGAATATCACTGTCCTGCATCTGGAATGGTGCCCAATAAACATCTTTCTGTTTCAATGTACCCAAACCAATTATGTTTCTCCTAGTACTCTTATATCTTCTAAGATTTCATCTAATTTAATCTTTTGATTTGTCATCTAAGATCAGCATTTCTTTCAGATTGTAGAGTAGTAGTTATTCAGAGTTAAAGACACAAGAACCACAAGAACCTATAAGAGAAGTTCTAATGTCCAGTGAAAAATCAATGGTAATTTTAATTTGGGATGAGAATGTTTAATGTTAAAATACCTTAACTGCAAAATTACATCCTAATTAAGTTATGAGAAAGTATACCATCTGATTTCTATAGGTAGGTAGAATGCATCTATTTTTATTTAAGTCCCCAGAATAAAGTATTATGTATAATGGAATTGTGTCTGGTTTCACTTTGAAAGATGGCCCATCAAAGCAGGTAGGTAACTGAATGATGCTCCACCATTTGAAGGTACAGGAACAGCTATTAGAAGGCCTGTAGTAGAACTCCACGCAGCTACATGACAATATATCCTAGAGTGCTCTCAAGGAGTTGAGCACAGTTCTAGGAGCTTGATGTCATCACTTCTCTTTTTTAAAAAAAATATATTTTATTGATTTTTTACAGAGAGGAAGGGAGAGGGACAGAGAGTCAGAAACATTGATGAGAGAGAAACATCGATCAGCTGCCTCCTGCACATGCCCTACTGGGGATGTGCCTGCAACCACGGTACATGCCCTTGACTGCAATCAAACCTGGGATCTTTCAGTCCATAGGCCAACGCTGTATCCACTGAGCCAAACTGGTCAGGGCATCACTTCTTTTTTTTTAACTAAGGGTTACATGGAAGCACATAAAGAGTAACCTCATTTTTGTAAAATAAAATATTATGTTTATACTCATACAAAAGATTTAGGAAGAATAACATCAAAATGTTAATAAAAGTTCTGGGTTTTCTCAGCATAAGTGAATGACTTTTCTGTATTTTCCAATCTTTTACATCAAATGCATATTAATATTGTCACCAAAAAGCAGGAGGGTTTAAAATAGCTGCTGGAAAGAGTAAAGATCTGCTGCACAGAGGTTTTTCCACAAAATATTACCAATTCCTTACCTACTCACTTCTCAGGGGCAGGGAGAACAAGGGGTCACTTAAGAGAGCACCCTTAGCCAGAAAATTAGCAAAGCTCATAAAATCATAACATAAAAGGCATGAAACTCAAAGTTAACTCAATAAAAACACTCAAAAACATTGAAACATATAGAGGCTAAGTAGCATGTTATTAAACAATGAGTGGGTTACCAATGAGATCAAGAAAGAAATAAAAAACTTCCTGGAAACAAATGAAAATGAACACACAACAACCCCAAATCTGTGAGACACAGTCCAGAGAGGGAAGTTCATAGCATAACAGGTCTACCTCAAAAAAACAAGAAAAGTTTATAATAAACTATGTAACTCTACAACTTAAAAAACTAGAAAGAGAACAAAAAGAAAAGCCCAGAATAAGTAGAAGGAAGGAAAGAATAACAGAGCAAAAATAAATGACATAAAGACTAAAATAAATAAACAAACAAATAAATAAATAAGTACCAAAGATCAATGAAACTAAGAGCTGGTTCTTTGAAATGATAAACAAGACTGATGAACCTTTAGCCAGACTTATCAAGAAATAGAGAGGACCCAAATAAATAAAATCAGAAATGAAACAGGTAAATTGAGACCACAGAAATATAAAGGATTGTAAGCAAGTACTATGAACAAAGACATGCCAACAAGATGGACAACCTGGATGAAATGGACGAATTCCTAAAAGAATACAATCTTCCGAAATCAAATCAGGAAGAATCAGAAAATCAGGATAGGCCAATAACAACTGGTGAAATTGAAGCAGTCATTTTAAAACTCTCAGCAAACAAAAGCTCTGGCCCAGACAGCTTCACATGGGAGTTTTACCAAACATTCAAAGAAGAATTTATACCTATCCTCCTTAAACTATTCTAAAAAATGCAAGAGGAACACTTTCAAGCTCTTTTTATGAGGTCAGCATTATCCTAATTCCAAAACAATATAAAGACACTACAAAGAAAGAGAACTACAGACCAATATCCCTGATGAATATAGATGCTAAAATCCTCAACAAAATACTAACAAATTGGATCCAGCAATATATTAAAAAGATCATGACCAGCGGGGATTTATTTCAGGGTTGCAAAACTGGTACAATATTTGCAAATCAATAAATGTAATACACCACATAAACAAATTGAAAGACAAAAATCACATGACCATATCAATAGATGTAGAAAAAGCATTCAATAAAATCTAACACCCATTTTTTCAATCCTTACCTGAAGATACTTTTCCTTTGATTTTTGTTTTATTTCTGTGCTAACTTGCCCACCTCTGCACCACTAAACTGCCTGTCTGCACTCTTTCCACTGATTTTAGAGAGCGCGGTAGAGAGGAAAAGACAGAGAGAAATATTGATGTGTGAGAAACACATTGATTGGTTGCCTCCTGAACATGCCTGACCAGGGCCCAGGCTGGGGAGGAGGCCACAACCAAGGTGGCGGTGTGTGTCCTTGACTGGAATCAAACTTGGGACTCTTCAGTTCACAGTCTAACACTATATCCACTGAGCAAAACTGGCTTGGGTCCAACACCATTTTTGATTAAAAAAAAAGAAAAAACCTCTTAGCAAAGTAGGAATAAAGGGATCATATCTCAACACAATAAAGGCCATATATGACAACCTGCAGCCAATATCATACTCAATAAGCAAAAACTAAAACCATTTCCCCTAAGAACAGGAACAAGACAGGGATGTCAACTTTCACAACTCTTATTCAACATAATACTGGAAGTCCTAGCCACAGCGATCAGAAAATAAAGAAACGTAAAAGGTACCCAAATTGGAAAGGACCTGCAAGTAAAAATTGTCATTATTTGAAGATGACATGATATTGTATATAAAAAACTCTAAAAACTCCACCAAACACTACTAGATTTAATAAATGAATTTGGCAATGTAGCAGGATATAAAATTAACACCCAGAAGTCTATGGAATTTTTATACACCAATAATAAACTCTCAGAAAGAGAAACTAAAAACAAATCCCATTGCAACACAAAATTTAAGATACTTAGGAATAAACTTAACCAAGGAGGTAAAAGACCTGTACTTGGAAAACTACAAAACGTTGGAAAAATAGAAGAAGATATAAAAAGTGGAAGAGTATATTGTGTTCATGGATTGGTAGAATTAGCATCATTAAAATATCTATACCATCCACATTAATGTATAAATTCAGTGCAATTCCTATTAAAATAACAATAGCATATTTCATAGATCTAGAACATTTATTCTAAAAATTTATAGGGAACCAAAAAAGACTCTGAATAACTGCAGCAATCCTGACAAAGAAGAACAAGGTTGGAGGCATCAAATACCAGATATCAAGCCACTGTAATCAAAACTGCCTGGTACTGGCACAGGAACAGACATGTAGACCAGTGGAACAGAATGGAGACCACAGAAGTCAACTCGAGTCCTTATGCTCAATTATTACTTGACAAAGGAGACAAAAGCATACAATGGAATCAAGACAGTCCCTTCAATAAATGGTGTTGGGATAACTGGACAGGTACATGCAAAAAAATGAAATTAGACCACCAACTTACACCATACACAAAAATAAACTCAAAATGGCTAAAATAAACTTAAATGTAAGTCATGAAACCATAAAAATCTAGAAGAAACCATAGGCAGTGAAGTCTCAGACGTTTCTCATAGCAACATGTTTGCCAATACAACTCCCAGGGGAAGGAAAATGAAGGAGAAAATAACAAATGGGACTACATAAAAATAAAATGTTTCTGCACAGCAAAAGAAACCATCAACAACAACAAAAAAGGGAGCCCACTGTATGGGAGAACATATTCACTAATGATACATCTGATAAAGCTTAATTTCCAAAATAAAGAACTCATACAACTTAACAAAAGGAAGACAAACAACCCAACTAAAAAATGGGCAGAAGACATAAATAAACACTTCTCCAAAGAGGACATACAGATGGTCAAGAGAAATATGAAGAAATGCTCAAAGTCACTGATCATCAGAGAAATGCAAATTAAAATACAATGAGGTATCACCTCACACCTGTTAGAATGGCTACCATCAGTATATCAACAAGCAAGAAGTGCTGGTGAGGATATGGAGGAAAGGGAACCCTGGTACACTGCTGGTGAGAATGCAGACTGGTGCAACCACTGTGGAAAACAGTATAGAGTTTCCTCAAAAAATTAAAAATGGAACTGCCATTTGACACAGTGATCCCACTTCTAGGAATAAATCCTAAGAATCCCAAAACACCAATCAGAAAGGATATATGCACCCCTATGTTCATAGCAGCGTTACTTATAGTAGCTAATATCTGGAAACAGCCCAAATGCCCATCAGTAGATGAGTGGATACAAAAGCTGTGGTACATTTACACTGTGGAATGCTATGCAGCTATAAAAAAAGAAGGATCTCTTTGAGACAGCATAGAGAGACCTGCAGTGTATTATGCCAAGTGAAGTTATCCAGTCAGAGAAAGATAAGTATTTCATGATCTCACTCATATGTGGAATCTAATAAACAAAATAAACGAATGAACAAAATAGATCCAGATACATGGAAGCATGAAACAGACTGATGAATCTGAGAGGGAAAGTGGGGATGGGGAGGATGCGAAGGGAGAGATTAACCAAAGAATTTATATGCATATATGTATAACCCATGGATACAGACGAAAGTGTGGTGAAGGCCTGGTGGGGCAGGAACAGGGTGAAGGGGGTAAGTGGGGGGAAAATAGGGGACATCTGTAATACTTTCAATAATAAAGATAAATTTTAAAAAGAGTAAGTTACCAAATAGTGCCTGCATTTAACAACATATACACAAGTAAAAGTGCATGGCTTTGAAAATTAAAGAATTTTAAACTTGTTAAGCCAACAAATATTGGGAAGAATTATTAGGAAAACAGATTTGGAAAGATTTGCTTGAAGAGAACATTGGAGAGCAGTAAGAAAAAACCCTCTACTTCTGTAACAGTGGTCAAGTCTGGGAGAGCAAAGAGTAATAGGAGTAATGAGATTTGAACTAAGCAAGAGTTTGATTTTATGATAGAAATGAAGACCTGGGATTTGCCACTGATGATTAAGTATTCCCTGGGAGGACTTTATGATCAGTGTTTTACATCGTCTGGGGTAAAATCATTCGTTTTATTCATTCAATATCCAATCAATATCTGAGCCCTTACCACATACCACACACATTTTCAGGTGCTGGGGATGTTGCTCTGACCAAGATAAACAAGGTACCTATTTTCATGAAATTCATTTCTAGTAGAAGTGTTGCCCATCACACCTCATACTCATGGCTCAGAATGGCTATTGATTGATCTCCAGCTATTGTATCTTTATTCCAGACAGCAGGGTGAAATAAGAAAAGGGAATTTTTTCAGAGTATCCACATAGCACAGTGCTTACATGTTACTGGCCTCAAGCCTAGTCACCTGTTCACATTTAGCTGCAGGAGAATCTCAAAAATGTAATCTTATTGCTGAGTAACTAACACCTAAGGGAGAACTGGGTATTGGAAAGTAACTAGCACTCTATGCCACAATCTGTAAGGAATGATTAGAAAAGGTTCAACCTCAGGAATAACCATGATAAAATTTCATGGCCCTTTGTAAACATATATGAAAAACTTATACAAGCAGGTCTGCAATAACCTTTTCTGAAGCAAATAAGGCAGAAACAGAGGAGAGAGGTTTAAGCTACAGAATGAAATGAAGTCAGGTGCAAGAAAGATTTTATGGAGGTCAAGTGACCAGGATTACATAGTGTACGTGACTAATAGGGCTCCATATTGAGTGTTACGACTAGTGGTTCTTATAGAGCAGAATTTTGTGTGTAAGTAATATGTACATTTCTCTTTGGCTGAATATCATCATCATATTCTCAAAGGCATATGTGAACAAAAGTGCTTCAAATTACTATACCTGATGTGATGTGGAACAACTCTCATTTCCAACTTCAAAAAATTCTAATCAGGATTGATTTTTTAGTAAGTGGGGCATTCAATAGTGCTGATATTCACATTTTAGTAAACCGTCCAGTGCCATTTCCACCTGTTTCTTTCCACACCTTCTGAACTCCTCTCCCATCTTCTCTCTTCTCACAGCATATAGGTTTCTTTCTGTCAAGTGAGTCAAGTGAGATGAGAATGCTAATTTACTTGACATGATGCTCCGAAAAAAATAATGAGGGTGTAGTTTGCCATACCACCAGGGCAGTTAATGCTTATTGGGCAGACCAGTTTTGGCCCCAAATATCCACTATGATTATAGTCTCAAACCTCAGGGCATTTTAGGAGATAAGTTCTAATAAGGAGACACCTGAAGTTGCTGAGAGTAGGGATTTCTTTTTTCTTTCTTTCTTTCTTTCCTTTCTTTTTAGGTGGTCAGTAAGTTTATTAAATAAATGTCAGTAGGAAAAATGCTTTTTTTCTCTCCGGTGAGTTCAGTGAGGTATGTGTGCATCACACATTTAATGGTGTCTAGCTGGCTAGCTGGCTTAAAGTATCCCTTTTAAAAAAATAACCTGCCTCAGCTCAACACAGGCTTCAAAGTTGAGTACAGATATGTCAGTGTGCTCCATGCTTCATGTCTCTGGTTTGTTCATCGTTTCCTGAACCTACAACAGTGCTTGATAAATACCTAAGTTAATTAATTTTATGTTCTGAAAAATCCAGCTGTAAGAGAAAAAAGAATTAACCACCTTTTGATTCTACACAAAATAGTGCAAGTAAAATCTACAGATAAAACAACTTAAATAACAGTTTTAACTTCCACCTTCCCCAACATGCTTTTTTAAAAAATATATATTTTATTGATTTTTTACAGAAAGGAAGGGAGAGGGATAGAGAGAGAAACATGGATCAGCCACCTCCTGCACACCCCCTACTGGGGATGTGCCCGCAACCAAGGTACATGCCCTTGACTGGAATCGAACCTGGGACCTTTCAGTCCGCAGGTCACGCTCTATCCACTGAGCCAAACCGATAGGGCTCCCCAACATTCTTAAAAGTACCAGGCCAAACGCCAGCCCGAGGCCTCAGGAAGGCCTGCCCCGAGGGTTCCCTTTAGTTAAGAGGGGCTGTAGGTGCCTCAACTGTTTGTACAAACTGTTTGTACAAACAATGTGGTTTATATTAAGCATGGGCTTTCCTGCTGGGGTCTGGAACTTGGCTGTTTGCCAGGTACCGGATGCGCACAAGATCAGGAACAAAATCTTGAGGCACTGGGTCTCTGCTGGCAGCATTTCAAGTGCCCCAGGACTCAGTGCTGGGAGTTAAGTGCTCCCCTGTGACTCCCGGGAAAGGGGACCTTAGGGGCCAGTGCTTGATTCTCCCTGACTTCTCCCCTGGAGACTTTGCAAATTTTGCCCTGTCCTTCTCCTGCAATAAATCAAAGCCGGGAGTCCTCCCAATGAGTCTGCAAGCCTGGGGGTCTTGGGAAGCCCCATCTACTTAGCAAAACAAAGTCAATGTTTACTCTTGCCAGTTTTTCCTCCCTTTGAACACAGAAATGGCTAAACTTTTTTCAAAAATTGGTTTCAGAGAGGAAGAGAGAGGGAGAGATAGAAACAACAATGATGAGAGAGAATCATTGATCAGCTGCCTCCTGCATGCCCCCCACTGGGGATGGAGCCAGCGACCCAGGGCATTTTCTTTGACCAGGGCACCTGCCCTGACCAGGAATCCCACCGTGACCTCCCTGTTCATAGGTCCGTGCTCAACCATTGAGCCACACCAGCGGGCAATGGCTAAACTCTTTTTTATACAATAAGTTGCCCATTAATACCAATAATTTAATAAACTTGGGTGTCTAAGGTAAGTGTCTATAGATTAATCTGACAATCAGTCGCAAGCATTACCTTCAGTCTCCATGGGGTCCTGGCTCTCCCTAAGCTGAGACCTTCCTCCTGGGGCACTCTGGGCCGGCTCCCCAAGGTGGGACCGTGAGGACGCCCTGGACTGCCAGGCGCTCTGGGTGGAGACGGTGCCATTGCCTATGTCCTGAGTATCTCAGAAGGCTCTTTCTCCACACTTGTGTTCAGCTATTTTACTGAGATACCTCTTATTGACTGCTTGTTTGCAAAGCGCTTTTTAATTTTTTTTTTTTGCTACTTGAATCCAAATCTGCTCAGGCAAAATTTTGTTTCTAAAGTCTGCAGTGGACTTAATGTCTTGCTGGTAAACAGAAAGAAATCGCTGAAGGCAATCCCAAGTCCGGTGCTAAGCCGCCTCAGGTACAGGAGAGGAGTCACTGGAACTCCGTGTTAGTGAGAGGCTGGCGCCCCCTGCAGCTGAGCAGGCATCGCCGTGAACCCGGGAGTGGCCGCTGTCTTACTGGGGGAGCAGCCCCGGGCCATGCGAAAGCAGGTTGGGGCGCTAAGGAAGGCCGCCTTGCACCTCCGGGGGGAGTGGGGGACTTGCTGCCGCCGGGGGTACTCCCTTCCCGGTCTCCGCCAGGTTCATCCGGGGGGCCTCGCCCAGCGCCGCGTCCCAGTTCTCAGCTCCCAGGCCCACCTCCCAGGGCCCCACAAGCTGGAGCCAGTGGCCAGGGGCACTGCTGCCTTACTGCAGTTAGAACCATTTTTCTTGCAATGATTTAAAATGTTCCTCCCAGTTTCTTCTAGGAAGCGTTTTGACAGCGGCCTTCTCAAATCAAGCTGATGTCGGAAATGCTGTAGGAAGTTCATTAAACTTGACAGCAGGGAAATGTTAAAAAAAGTCTTTTTAACCAAATTTGTCCCCTACACACAAAGCTCATAGATTTTAGGACACAATCTTTTCCCAGTGGTGGTGCTATTGCCATATTGTGGAGACAAATCTGTTTTTATCTACAGCATGGCATCCACCCTGATAATGGAACTTCTACATGTTACACTTTCAATTTTTCCCAATATTTCTCTGCATGCTATTCTTAGAGGTAAATTTTAGAAGAAGAAAAAAAGTTGTCATATTGAGGCAAAAATAATAATAATAATAATAATAATAATCCCATTAGATTTTTATTGACACAGGACCAAAGCCAACTAATTTGAAGAAAACATACTTTTGTAATCTTCCATTTAAGAATACATTATACAACTCTATTTATATAAGACTAGAGGCCCGGTGCATGAAATTCGTGCATAGAGTGGGAGTGGGGGGTAGAGGTGGTGTCCCTCAGCCCAACCTGCACCCTTTCAAATCTGGGACCCCTTAAGGGATGTCTGACTGCCCGTTTAGGCCCGATCCCACAGTGGCCCGACTTCTCGCCTGCCAATTGCCCCTAACCACTCCGCTGCCAGCCTGATTAACGCCTAACTGCTCCTGTGCCGGCCTGATTGCCCCTAACTGCCCTCCCCCTGCCAGGATGGTCCCCCCCAACTGCCCTCCCCTGCAGGCCTGGGTCCCTCCCAACTGCCCTCCCTTGCTGGCCATCTTGTGGCAGCCATCTTTGGCCACATGGGGCATCCATCTTGTGATGGTCAAGTTGCATATTACCCTTTTATTAGATAGGATTTTACAATATTTTCAACAAAATTTTACACTTCTCCTTCACATGTCTCATTAAAGTCATTCCTAAGTATTTTGCTTATGGCTCTTCTGAATGAGTCATAAACAAAATACCAAGTTATGTTTAATTATAATTCAAGTAATATTTAATCAACTTACTTTGATTTTCTAAGCTACACAGTTTGTCATTCTTAATGCACATATATACTAATTTAAACAAGTTTTAGTCATATTTTTAAATATGGAAATAATTTAAATCATAAGTGTACTGTTAGTGGAATGTATGTAGTGGTAAAAATTATACTGATAAAGAATTTATAATAACATAAGAATTTATGTCACAATATTTGAGAAAAGAGCATAAGTTTAAAATGTATATGCTTTCCTAAATGTCAGTATACTCTATAATAAAGATATATTGATTTTATAATAAAATTAGAGGCCTGGTGTATGAAATTCGTGCACTTGGGGGGAGGGGAAGTCCCTCAGCCCGGCCTGTGCTCTCTCACACTCCAGGACCCTTTGGGGGATGTCTGACTGTCAGCTTAGGCCTGCTTCCTGGGGGGATCAGGCCTAAGTCGGCAGGCAGACATCCTCTGAGGGGTCCTTAGTGCTGCTACAGAGGCGGGAGAGGCTCCTGCCACCACTACCGCGCTCACCAGCTGTGAGCCTGGCTTCTGGGTGAGCAGTGCTTCCCCTGTATGAACATACTGACCACCAGGGGGCAGCTTCTGCATTGAGTTTCTGCCCCCTAGTGGTCAGTGCAAGTCATAGCAAATGGTTATTCTGCCATTTGGTCAATTTGCATATTAGGGTTTTATTATATAGACTAGGGGCCCAGTGCACAAAAATGTGTGCACTTGGGGGAAGGTCCCTCAGCCTGGTCTGCACCCTCTCCAATCAGGGAACCCTTGGGGCTGCTGGCTCTTAACCGCTCAACTGCCTGCTGGCCTGATCCCCCTAACTGCTCTCTGCCTGCCTGATAACCTGTAACTGCCTCTGCCTCAGCCCTGCCACCATGGCTTTGTCCAGAACATAATCTGGAAGACGTTCAGTCTAATTAGCATATTACCTTTTTATTAGTATAGATGCCACCTTGTCTTAAAATTGCAGGTTGTTAGCAGGTTTTCCTATTGTGGAAGGGGAGCCTGCAGTAGCATCCTGGGTTCTGACTAGGGCTTATGCACTGGTGCTTTATCTCAGCAGATGAGATTCCTAGAAGGAGACTCTTGGATGTACCTTGAACATTTCTATCGATTTTGCCAAATCCTCCTCCAAAAATGTTGAACCACTTTAAACTCCCACCAGCAACCATACATGTGCCCTCTGTCCTACTTTGATGCCAATATCATTGATTTCCCCTTAGAAGTTTACCTCCCTTCAGCTGGAACTGCTTGGCACTTGAGCCAAACTCATTGTTCAGCCTGGGACTTGATTTCCTGAGATAGAATTATGGAGGAGGAAAAATAGTGTTTCTCTATCCTTCTGAGTTCTTACCGGAGGCCCTTGTAATGAAAAACAGATTACTAAGAGAAAAACAAAAGTTCATTAACATGTGTACCTCGTGTATATGTGGGAGATCCCAGGGAAAAATGAATAACTCCCCAAGGTGGCTTAGAATCCAGATTTAAATACCTTCTTACTAGGAAAAGGGGACGGGATATCTAGGCCTCTTAGAGGAGAGTACATGAGTTTTAGGAAAGATGAATGGGGGTGGGGGAGATAGTTTGTGACAAAGTTTGGGTGTGATGTCAACTTCTAGTCTCCTGTGACAGGAGCCAGTCTTCACTGGCTGATGACACTTTTCCCATCGAGGGAACAT
>PVJC01017666.1:0-32237 GCA_004026665.1 Murina feae | reverse complement strand
CTTACAAGTCCAGGAAGCACAGAGAATCCCAAACAAAAGGAATCCAAAGAGGACCACACCAAGACACATCATAATTAAAATGCCAAGGGCAAAAGACAAAGAGAGAATCTTAAAAGCAGCAAGAGAAAAGCAGTTAGTTACCTACAAGGGAGCATCCATACGACTGTCAGCTGATTTCTCAACAGAAACTTTGCAGGCCAGAAGGGAGTGGCAAGAAATAGTCAAAGTGATGAATAGCAAGAACCTACAACCAAGATTACTTTACCCAGCAAAGCTATCATTCAGAAATTAAGGTCAGATAAAGAGCTTACAGACAAGAAAAAGCTAAAGGAGTTCATCACCACCAAACCAGTATTATATGAAATGCTGCAAGGTATCCTTTGAGAAGAGGAAGAAGAAGAAAAAGTAAAGATAAAAACTATGAACAACAAATACGTTATCTATCAACAAGTGAATCCAAAAATCAAGTGAATAAGAAATCTGATGAACAGAATGAACTGGTGAACAGAATAGAATCAGGGGCATAGAAAGGGAGTGGACTGACAGTTCTCAGAGGGAAAAAGGTGTTGGGGTGGGAGAAGAGACTGGAGAAAAATCGTACACCTATGGATGAGGACACTGGGGGGATAAGGGCATAGAGTGGGGTGAGAACTGGGAGAAGGGAAGCTATGGGGGGGGAGAGGAACACTGTAATAATCTAAATAATAAAGGTTTTTTAAAAAAAAAAAAAAGAAAAAAGGAGAAGTCCAATGCAGCCCGGGATGGTGTGGCTCACTTGGTTGGAGCATCGTCCATGCACTGTACCAAAAAGTAGCAGGTTCGATTCCTGGTTGCAGGTTTGATCCCTGGTCGGGGCACTTGGGAAGCAATCAATGTTTCTCTCTCTCTCTCTTCCTTCTAAAATAAATTTTTAAAAAACATTTTTTAAAGAAGTCCTATGTATAGTATTTAATCACTTCAGAATATTATTGAGAAATTACAGAGGCTTAAAGTATAGTCATTCTCATTTACAAAATGGGAAAATAAAGATGAACTGGAGTCACAAGTAAAACCAAAAATGACAAAATTCTCCCAAACATCAGACAGGCACCCTAAAAGAACAAGGGTGAACTGAGGGGCTACCATGGGCCCCACTCCCTTTAAGAACTGATTATCTTACTTTGAAAGTCTGTCTTAGGCACTTGGCTTTCAATTTAAACTAATAGTTTAAAGAAAACCCACAATACAGTCGAAGCAGTAGTTGGATATTCAAGATCCAAAAAGAGATCCCTTGAATTAAAGCCCCAAATTTCACTATATATTTTTATTCATAAAATTAACTATAATTTAGAAAAAATATATATTAGGTTTAAAAAAAGGAAATTTAGAAATATGAATTTCTTCCTTATCATTTTTTAAGCTAGTTCCTAATCAATGTTACACCTCCACCATGGTTTTCTCACTTATTTCACTCTTCCCTGTGTTTATGCCATCTTACTGTATTTTATGAGTCCTTTTTCACACCTTTAATGCTTTTTGGGAGACAGGACATCAATGAAATAAAAAATGAACATAACTTAATGGTACTAACCTCAAGAGATCCCTTTGAATAATTAAGCAACGAAGATAATCAGCCATTTTTTTCTGCATGAGGGCTAAACGAAGCCATGCTCTTGCACGACCAAGGGGGGTCCTGGAAAGTAAAACCAACTGGTAAGAAAATAGTCCCAGCCCAAAGAACATAAACCACAGGTTCTATCTCTGTTGAGGTACATTAATTTTTTTAAAAGGCAATTTATCATATAGTTTTGTCTTCGTTTCTATAGCTTTAAACTAGCTTCTTTGAGCATGCAAACCAATTCCTGTGAGCTATTAAAATCTCTAAGGCAAATGTGCACTGATAGGACGTCTAGATACCATTTAAAGCTTTGAGATAAATGACTCTCTAAAGTGAGAATATTTCTACAAGAAATATTTTGTCAGACAGACTTAGCCTTCTATAAAATACACTAGGGGCCCGGTGCACAAAAATTTGTGCACTCGGGAGCAGGGGGGCCCCTCAGCCCAGCCTGTGCCCTCTCGCAGTCTGGGAGCCCTCGGGGGATGTCCACCTGCTGGCATGCCTGGCCAGCCTGGGTGAGGGGCTGATGGCTGTTTGCAGACTGGCCAAGCCCCTAGTGGGGACCCTCACCCCATGAGGGTGTGGCCAGTCTAGGTGAAGAGCTGACGGCCGTTTTCAGGCTGTCCACACCTCCCATTGACCCAAGGACCTAGCAAGGCTGGCTGGAATCAGGTTTCTGGGGTTTATCTTCTATAATTGAAACTGTTACCTTAAGCAGAGGCCTAGGCAGGCAACGAAGCCTCCTGTTTGCTTCAGCTCCGTGGCTTTTATAACTGAAACATTGTTGCCGTGAGTGGAGCCCCGGCCGGCCTAAGCAGGCAGTTGCAACGGAAGTCTCCTGTTTGCTCTAGCTCCGTGGCTGCTAGCCTCCATCTTGGCTGGGTTAATTTGCATAGAGCTGCTCTGATTGGCTGGGGGCGTGGCTTGGCTGGTGGGCATAGCTTAGATGTCTCGGAGTGGTGGTTAATTTGCATATTACCCTTTTATTAGATTAAATATGCAAAATACATCAATAGGGCAGTATAATGCCTTCAAAAATAATTGACAGTGTAGCCAAATGTAAATTATCATGACTAATATAACTCAGTTGAGCTTCGGTCCAATGCACCAAGAAGTCACTGGTTCAATTCTGTGTCAAGTTTGATCCCAGGTTGCAGGCTTGATCCCCAGTAGGGGGCATGCAGGAGATAGCCGATCTATGTTTCTCTTTCTCATCAATGTTTCTCTCTCCCCCCCTCTTTCCCCTTCCTCTTTCTAAAATCAATAAAAACATCTTTTTTTAAAAAAGCATAACAAAGCTAAGAAGGTGCCACACTGGTAATTAATTAGAGAGAAATCACCAGGCTTCTTGCTATTTTTCAAATGTTTCTTTTATCCAACTGTCCTTAAATATTAAATCTCATACCTCTGTTATCCAAGGTCTATCATTTATAAAGATAAAAAAAGCAACCCTAGCGGGTTTGGCTCAGTGGATAGAGGGCTGGCCTGTGGACAGAAGGGTCCCAGGTTCGATTCCAGTCAGGGACACATGCCCAGGTAGCAGCTCAACCTCCAGTAAGGGGTGTGCAGGAGACAGCCAATCAATGATTCTCTCTCATCATTTATGTTTCTCTCTCTCTCTTCCTCTCCCTTCCTCTCTGAAATCAATACATTAAGAAAAAAAAAATCAAGTGTCACTATGCTGTACACCTGAAACTAATATATACTGAATATAAACTGTAACCTATATAAATAAAAATGTAAATGTTCGTTTGTTCAAAATCTCAAATCTCTGTAAGTTCTTCACCAATTGCTTTGAAATTTTGATACAACGTTGCATTCGAATATGCATGTTTTTACATACCTACATTATGTAGATGTCACAACTGTGACAGGTAAAAACATGTTTTTGAAAAAACAGATAAAAACATGTTTTGAAAAACAACGCCACCTGTTGGACGTAAAAGCAATACATGCTACAAACTTAACAATATTATTCAGTCTAACATTCAAAGCCAGGCAGTCACATACAAGTCCGTCGACACTGTTGTGGAAGCAGATGAAGCGGTTAATTATCCAACAGAATTTTGGAATTCACTCAATCTGCCAGAATTTTGGAATTCACTCAATCTTTTCGTATAAATAAAAATAAAAAACATCAAATGTAATATCACTTGCTATTTAATTCTAAAAACTGGGTTTGGGCCTGACCAGTGTGACTCAGTGGTTGAGCACTGACCTATAAAACCAAGAGGTTTGATTCCTGGTCAGGGCACATGCCCAGGATGCAGGCTCGATCCCCAGTATGGGGTGTGCAGTTGATCAATGATTCTCTCATCATTGATGTTTCTATCTCTCTCCCTCTCCATTCCTGAAATCAATAAAAATATATTTTAAAAAATAAAATAAAATAAAAATTGGGTTTTGAATCCTGACTGCCATTTATTCGCTATAATTTCTCTAACTTTTATTTTCACATCTATACACTTATTATAATAATCTATACCCTAGAAGACTGACTGAAGCACTAAATGAGATAATTCATGTAAAATATCTTATTACCCTGATGCAGTGCTTAATAGTAGCTGCTTACTGTATATCACTTAAGTATAACTTGTAAACATTTAGATATTGTGACAGCCAGAAAACACTACCATATTCCCTATAATATATAAACCTTAAATTGTAAACCTGTCTAAAAGAAAGCAAACTAATGATCTGACAGGAAATGCTAAACATAAAAACGTTATCTCATTTACAAGAATTAAGATATACTAAAAGGAGCTCTTACATCTTAGTCATATCATGACAAGTGGAACATCTTTGCCTTAACAACACTTTATATGACTGCAAAAATTTCAACACTCTTGAGTTATTAGCTAGAATATTCAGCTTTTAGGACATTTCATATTCATTTTTCGAGTGAAACAGGCAGGGAACCCTATAGGTCCTAATTTTCAGAGAAAAAGTCATTTGCACATGTCTTATCCATAATAATAAAAGCATAACATGCTAATTAGAGCAGACATCCTTCCGGACAACCTTCTGGATGAAGCCACAACAGCGGAAGCCGAGGCAGAGGCAAACTGCCGCCGTGGCGGGGGAGCCCCTTGCACAAATTTCGTGCATCAGGCCTCTAGTGGTACATAAATGGCTTATTTGAGAACTCAAAACCTCTTGAGCCTTTACCTGGATTTAGCCTAATCAGTCTCCAACAAACTGTTACTGTTACTGATTGACTGCCTATTACTGTAAAACAGCTTAATACTCAGGAAACAGAAATGTATAATTCATACATCCTACCTTAAAAGGATTTGCAACTTCCTACATTACGATGCTGAATTAAAATACTATATAATCCTATATAATAAAAGAGTAATATGCAAATTGACCCTAACAGCAGAATGACTAGGAATGACTGGTCACTATGACACACACTGACCACCAGGGGGCAGACGCTCCCACAGGGGGAGCTCTGCTCAGCCACAAGCCAGGCTGATGGCTGCCAGTACAGTGGTGGTGGTGGGAGCCTCTCTCACCTCCTCAGCAGCGTTAAGGGTTACAGCTTAGGCCTGCTCCCCGCTGGCAAGTGGACATTCCCCAAGAGTTCCCGGGCTGCCAGAGGGATATCTGACTACCAGCTTAGGCCCAATCCCCCAGAGACTGGGCCTAAGCCAGCAAGTGGACATCCCCCGAAGGGTCCCAGACTGCAAGAGGGCACAGGCCAGGCTGAGGGACCAACTCTCCTGAGTGCACAATTTTTGTGCACCAAGCCTCTAGTCTTCTAATCTAATAAAAGAGTAATATGCAAATTAACCATCACTCTGAGACACCTAAGCCACACCCACAAGCCAAGCTACGTGCACCAGCCAATCAGAGCAGCTGTATACAAATTAACATATTTTTTGCAGGAAACGAGTAAAATCAGATCCACCAGGGAGACTGTCAATGGACATGAGGAAACATAAATTGGAACCTCTAGTTGGAACCGGCAAAAATAAAAATGTTTTAGGTCGTTGTCGTGTGTGTGCCACTCATAAATTATGCAGTGAAACGCGGTACATGTGCAAGTTTTGTAATGTACCCCTGCACAAAGGAAAGTGTTTCGAATGCTACCACACAGTGAAGCACGCGATTTGACGGGAAAATGCCCAATTACGAAGTATTAACCCAGCCAAGATGGCGGCCAGCAGCCATGAAGCTAGAGCAAACAGGAGGCTTCCATTGCACCAGCGATGGAGTTCAAACTGCCTGCCTAGACCAGCTGGGCCTCTGCTCAAGGCAACAATGTTTCAATTATAGAAGCCACGGAGCTGAAGCAACAGGAGGCTTCATCAAGGCAACAAAGTTTCAATTATAGAAGATAAATAAACCCCAGAAACCTGATTCCAGCCAACCTCGCTGGGACATTGGGTCAATGGGAGCTGTGGACCCTCAGCACCTCAGCCACTCACCCAGGCTGGCCAGGAACCCCAGTAGCCACCCGAACCCTGAAGGGGCTGTGGGCAGCCTGAAAATGGCCCTCAGCCCCTTACCGAGGCTGGTCATTCCCCCATGGTGTGAGGGCACCCACTGGGGGGCCTGACCAGCCCCTCACCCAGGCTGGCCAGGCATGCCAGCAGGTGGACATCCACCAAGGGGTCCCAGACTGAGAGAGGGCACAGGCCGGGCTGAGGGACCCCGCCTCCAAGTGCATAAATTTTTGTGCACCAGGCCCCTAGTAATATAATAAAAGGGTAATATGCAAATTGACTACATGGCAGAACAATTGGTTGCTATGATGCACACTGACCACCAGGGGAAAGATGCTCAATGCAGGAGCTGCCCCCAGCCCGCAGGCCCCAATCGCCCTATTGGGGTCTGCTGGCCAACCTCTTGGTCCCTTCTCCAAGCAGGCAGGTTCCAATTGCCTGATGGGGAACAGGGAACCGGGGGTGGTGGCAGCAGAAGGTGGGGCCAGCTTCCAAGGAAGATGACTCTGATCACAGGCCAGGCCTAGGGACTGTATTTGTGCATGAATGACTATAGTGATAAGAGTACTTAAAAAAAGTTAATTCTTACTGACAAGGCTAAGAAAAACCGTGAAAGAAATGAAATGAGCTGAACCATAAAGAATGAACAGAATTTTATTAGGAGAGAATGAAAGAAAGCTAGTTAAGGCCAAGAGAAGATAAACTAGAATGTGATGTACTTTTAAGGAACAGTAAATATACTTCTGTGGCCTGGCTAGTTTGGCTCAGTAGACAGAGTGTCAGTGTGCAGACTGAAGGGTCCCGGATTCAATTCCGGTCAGGGGCATATGCCTGGATTACAGGGCTGGGTCCCCAGTGGGGGGCATGCAGGAGGGAGCCAATCGGTGATTCTCTCTCATCATTGATGTTTCTACCTCTCTCTCTCTGAAATCAATAAAAATATTTAAAATTATATATATATACATATATACATATATATATAAAATTATATATATATACATATATATACATATATACATATATACATATATACATATATACATATATATATATATATATATATATATATATATATATATATATTTCTGTGTTTAGAAATGTGCAAGTAATAAGATTCCTTACTTAAGACCAGGTAAATCCCGGACACTGGCCCCTATTTCTTCTGCTTCTGGGTACAGCTTCTCCACCAGTTCCAAAGGACCCCAGATAGTTTTATTATAACTCAAAAATGATTTTCTTACTGAAAAAAAGAAAATATGATGAATATGACTTCAATATATGTCTATAACTGCACTAACTTCCTTTTAAATATTTACATACAATTATTCAGAGACCTTACCTCTTTCATCACCACACAGCCTGCTGATCAGGAAGAACCTGTTAACTAGGATCCTGATATTTGTCCTTATCAGAGATGGCAGGCAGGTAATTACAGTAAAACAACCATTCTGTAGTAAGGGCTCATTATTTACCAATACCAAAATAAAGGTTGATCTTATCAGTTTATTAAGTAAACCAAGGACAAAAGTCACTTTACTTTTAAACATGTAAAAATTGTGGCTTTACTTTTCTTTTTATTTTCTTCTGAGATTTGGGTAATATAAAACCATGAAATCACTATTGATTTCTTTCTTAAGAATGACCAGATCTCCTGCAGATCCTGTGTGCCTGTAGCATGCACCAGTTATGGACAACCACAAAGAGAGGAAGCTTTTCCTTGGGGGAGAAAAGTCAATCGGCACAAGGTAGCTTTAAAATGATTCACCAGCCCTAACCGGTTTGGCTCAGTGGATAGAGCGTCCGCCTGCGGACTGAAGGGTCCCGGGTTCAATTCTGGTCAAGGGCATGACATGGGTTGCGGGCACATCCCCAATGGGAGGTGTGCAGGAGGCAGCTGATCGATGTTTCTAATTCTCTATCCATCTCCCTTCCTCTGTGTAAAAAATCAATAAAAATATATTTAAAAAATAAAAATAAAAAAAATAAAATGATTCACCAAAATAAGCCTATGACTGTTAAGACATGCCTCGTGTTATTCTTTGAAGAAAATAAATTCAGGGGGAGGGGGTTATTGGGAGGTAATAGAGCAACCAAAGGACTTTTATGCATGCATTTAAGCATAACCAATGGACACAAATCACTGGGGAGTGGGGGAGGCTAGGGGAAGGGTAGAGGGATAAAAAAGAGATACTTGTACTAATCTTTGTAATACTTTATGTAATTAAAAAATAAATAATTAATTTTAAAAAAAGAAAAATAAATTCAGAAAAGAGTTTAAAATTTAATTATTTTGGCCATCTTTTGGCAAATTCCATTTCATCAGGTTGGGGGGGAAATAAAAATCTAAGTTACTGCTGTTTTTTTTAAATAAAAAGGAACTTTTCAAAAAGACTGATAATATCAAGAACAGGCAAAAATGTGAGGAAACAAACACATTCACTGTTACTTGATAAATTAGTGGAACTTTCATAGATGCCATTTGCCTATTTTGACTCAGTAATTCTACACCTAGGAATTCTAAAGAAATCCTAGCACATGTGCACAAACATATATACCCAAAGATGACCTTATAGCACAATTTTAATAGTAAAAAACTGGAAATTAAGTGTACATGAAGAGGAGAATGTGATGAGTTAAATGTAACTTTGCTCTAGCCTGCTTTAGTCTACTTGAATAATGAGGAAGATAAACTTAGCTGTCTGACCGTGTAGGCCTGAGACTAGATATGCCCATACTATCATGCCATGCCAGATGTATTTTTTAATTGAACAGAACTGTGTTGTTTTCAAGGCCACCAGTGAGATAACCAATAAGGAGTTAAAAGTCAGTGGGAAATTTTCAAATCTGTTTTCCCAGCCGAGCCCCAGTTACAGTTCTCTGTAAACTGACAAGATATCAAGTCAAGGCCCTGATTATGTTTGTGGTTTCTGTGAATAAAAGCTTGGCTAGCAACAAGGTCGGCACTGCTGCCAGGGCAAACGGCTCCCTGTGTGGAGATTGCTCGTAGCAGCTGGCCAGCTCATTTTCAATAAATCCTCACTTGCTGCTTAAGATTTAATTGGAGTCGGTGGTCTTATTCTGGTGAGTGTTAGTCCACAACAGAGAATACTTAAAAAGTTATAGTGTACATATACCATGAAACAGTATACACCACAAGTGTGATAAGGACACTTACATAAATGGACAGATCACCAAACCATGCATACCATCATGTTGTTGTTTTTTTTAAGGAGAGGAGAAAAGGGAAGTCACAGAATAACATTTATAGTGCAACTCTATTTAGAGTAAAAGAAAAAAGAAACAAAAGGAAAGAGCTAGAAGAATGACAAGAATTCCCTTTAGGGAGGAGAATGAAGGGAAACTGTTTTTGTTCTATGTGCTTCTATGTTATTTGATGCATGTACAAAAAGAGTAGATTTCTCTAGTGACATAATTTTTTAAATTATCATAAGCCTTTAATTAAAAAATGGAAGCTAGAAAACAAACTCGCAGATACAGAGAAGAGACTGGTGGTCACCAAAGGCAGAAGGTAGGGGTGGATAAAATGAAGGTAGCCAAATAAATCATGGGGATGTAATCTAATCTAATAAAAGCATAATATTGAAATTGACCGTTTCTTTGGGACGCCTAAGCCATGCCCACCAGCCGATCAGAGCGTCTGTATGCAAATTAACCCAGCCAAGATGGAGGCCAGCACTCAAGAAGCTGCTAGAGTAAACAGGCAGCTTCAGTTGCAGCAGGAGTAAAACTGTTTGTAGGCTGGGCTTCTCCTGGCTTGCAACAACATATTTGCAACATTGTCTCAATTATAGAAGCCTTGGATCGAAGCAAACAGCAGTCCTGCCTGCGACTACTAAGGCAACATTGTCTCAATTATAGAAGCCACGACTGAAGCGGACAGGAGGCTTCCTTACCTGCCTAGGCCTCACCTTAAAGGAACAGTGTATCAATTATAGAAGATAAATAAACCCCAGAAACCTGCTTCCAGCCAGCCTTGCTGGGACATTGGGTCAATGGGAGCTGTGGGCAGCCTGAAAGCCTGAAAACAGCCCTCAGTCCATCACCCATGCTGGCCATACCCCAACGGGGTGAGGGATCCCACTGGGGGGCTGGGCCAGCCTGCATACAGCCATCAGCCCCTAGATGACTATTAACAGTAAAGGCTCCACCCAGGCTGGCCAGGTACCCCAGTAGGGGCCCAAAACCTGAAGGGCCTGTGGGCAGCCTGAAAACAGCCCTCAGTCGGTCACCCATGCTGGCCACACCCCAATGGGGTGAAGGACCCCACTGGGGGGCTTGGCCAGCCTGCAAACAGCCATCAGCTCCTCACACAGGCTGGCCAGGTACCCCAGTAGGGACCCAAAAACTTAAGGGGCTATGGGCAGCCTGAAAACGGCCCTCAGCCCATCACCCAAGCTGGCCACACCCCAATGGGGTGAGGGTCCACACTGGGGTCTTGGCCAGCCTACAAACAGCCATCAGCCCCTGACCCAGGCTGACCAGGCACGCCAGCAGGTAGACATCCCCAGAGGGGTCCCAGACTGCAAGAGGGCACAGGTCGGGCTGAGGGACCTCCCAAGTGCACAAATTTTTATGCACCGGATCCTAGTGTATAATATGATGACTATAGTTAGCATTACTATATTGTATATAAGAATTACCATAATTAGCCCTAGCTGGTTTGGCTCAGTGGATAGAATGTCAGCCTGTGGACTGAAGGGTCCCAGGTTCTATTCCAAAGACACATGCCTGAGTTGCTGGCTTGATCCCCAGTAGGGGGTGTGCAGGAGGCAGCCGCTCAATGATTCTCTCATCAATGATGTGTCTACCCCTCTCCCTCTCCCTTTCCCTCCTTCTCAAATCAATAAAAACACATTTTAAAAAGTAGATAAAAGCAAACAAAACAAAAAAAAACCTATGAGAGAAAAAAATTACCATCATTGGGCCTTCAGTATCTGTAGAAGTGTATATGATGATCATATTTAAGAAGTATAGCCAGGAGACATGGCTCAATTTACCTATGAACCAGGAGGTCAAGGTTTGATTCCCTCTCCCTTCCTTTCTGAAATCAATAAAAGTATTTTTTAAAAATTTAAAGTTAAAAAATATATATGAAAACCACCTCAATAATGAGAAGTTGCTGCATTTTAATAGGAGACCCTTTTGAGTATTTCCTGATGAGTTGCTCTTAGCTGCCAATCTGATCCACTTTTGCTGCTTTTAATCTTCAATGTATACAAAACATAAGCTACAAAAGGAAAATAAATATATAAACTTAAATACTGTATATTTGAAAGTTGTTAAGAAAGTAATCTTAAAAGTTCTCAATACATGAAAAAAACTTGTAACTACATGTAGTGATGATGTTAACTAGACTTGTGGTGATCATTTCACAACATATACAAATATCAAATCATTATGTTGTATAACTGAAATTAATATGTTACTTGTCAATTATATCAATAAAAATAAATTAATAAAAATTTTAAAGAAAAAGAAATGAGTATATTAATAACGTCACTTAGGGTTTCTCAAATTTTGGAGCCAAACTCCTTCTCAGTTTACTAAAACCATGTTTAGATAAATATCCTCTTTTGCTTTTTACATTAACTCACTTTCATGCACCATAGTCAGAACTTTTAAGCCATCCTAACCTACTCAGGCTCCAAGTACAAACAAAAAAACCAAGCTTCTTTTGCTTTACAATAGTCACCTTAATATAACTTATATAACCTTCTACACAGATGCTGATAATATGAATTAAAGACCAAAACTGTCAACAACTGTTAACAGAAGTGCGGGAAGCCACCGCCTGCCTGTACTGTCAATGCACCAAGGAATGCAGAGGCCCGTGGAATGTGGGCTTTAGCCAGCACCCTCTGCTGAGATAGTGGTGGCTCAAGGCAATTCCCTAATCTGGTAATCCTTTTACTGTGTACCAAACGTTACCTTTAATAGCCTGCATGCATTGCTAAAGCGCAAATGTGTATTCAAGTAAAAAAACAGACCAGGCCAGAAGTCGGTGTGTGCATCAAGAAAGAGGCTCCACCTGGCCCTCAATGCCTTCTAAATCCTTATTCTTGTATAGTATTTTCATTTGTGGGTCGGCCCCTCCTTCAGGTCCCGAACCCCGCCACAAAGGTCGTGGCAAGTAGTCATTTTAAGTAAAAGAACAGGTATTATACAACATATGTTAAATAACTAAATATAATACAAACATGTTACACACATTATTCAAAAGGAACTCTGTAGAAGAATATTCACTATTATCATTGTTCTCAGGGAGCTCTCACACTTCTACAATAATCCAATCCAGAAGACATGCTCCCATGCACTAAGGAGGTTTAGATTTCAACAACTATTTTAATTCTTTTATATGTGTGTGTGTGTGTGTATTTGAGAGGAAAGGGAGAGGGAGAGGGAGAGATAGAAACATTAATAATGAAAGAGAATCATTAATCAGCTGCCTCCTGCAAGTCCCCCACTGGGGATCAGCATGCAACCTAGACATGTGCCCTGACTGGGAATCGAACTGTGACCTCCTGGTTCATAGGTCGATGCTCAACCAAAGCCATGCCAGTCGGGCTCAGCAATTAACTATTTTAATATATTTGTTCAATAGAACTCAAACTATTAAGAAGAGTTCATATCAGAATCACCAAATTTAACATTTTAAAAATAATTCCATAAATGTCCTAGAATGGAAATCAATTCAGGTTATGTTGAAAGTTTTAAAAATTAAATATGCTTTTTAACCAAACACAATCAAGTAAGCATTTTCTAAGACCATCCATTTCAAAACATAAACCAGGACATTTTCTCCCAAAACCAACCCACCGAGTATTTTAAAATATAAAGTAACAGTAATTATGGCCTCAAAACCACCACATTTCTAAGGATGTTTAAGATTGGGGGAGGTGGAAAATAATCCCAAAGTTAATTAATTTTTAAAAATGATACCTTTAAGACCGTGTTTCAGACAATGTTCCATAACAACAAAGAACTGCTGCAGGGGAGGATAGTCAGAATCCAAAGTGCGACCAAAGCTGAGCGCAGATTCAATGAGCCCTTTGATGCTCAGTTTAGCCATGTTTAACAAGTTTGCTCTCTCCACAGCCGTGGGGTCTTTTGTAGCTGAAAGCACAAGAAAGGAGTCCAACCTCATTTGCAAGACATGACAGTGAACAATATACTAGTACAAACAAACCCTTTCCTTCCCCTATAAAACCAACAGTTGCTTGCGTTTCCTCGGTCGACAAATTAGTCTTCCTAACTAACCTACAACTTCTCTTCATGAACTCTATCTGTCCACTCCAGTCAGAGTGAATAGATTATCCCCAAGATCCTGCAAATGGCTAGTCTCTGGTATTTGTTTTACTTTCATGGCACTCCTTTTCAGGGAAAATGAGTTTTTTCTTTTGTTTTGTTTTTCATGAATTTATGTAGAGACTAGTGGCCCAGTGCACGAAATTCGTGCACATTAAAGGGGATTAATTAGAGGAAATATTTTAATATTGCTATTTGCCCTTTCTCTATAAGTGTCAGAGATTAAAGAAAATTAGTAAAATGTATATGAAAATCTTCCTCCTGTCAGAGTCTGGTGTGCACCATGGAACCCAGAGTCAAGTCTTCAACCACTCACGTGCACCTCAAAATCGCTTGAGACCCAAATCTGGATGGCCCCCCCTTCACTGGGCTAGATCCAGACCCCGGGCGGTCCCACCCTGTCAAGCCCTGCCAGGTGGGGGGGGAGGGGTGCAGCCTCAGGTCCCCTGGCTGCCAGGAAAGGGGGGCACGGCCTGAGGTTCCCCCATCAAGCCCTGCTGGGCGGAGGGAGTGGCCTGTGATCCCCCAGCCTGGTGTTGGGACAGGGGGCACAGCCTGAGGTCCCCTGGCCTGGTGCTGGGGTGGAGGGCATGGCCTGAGGTCCCCTGGCCCAGCACCAGGGCAGAGGGCACACCTTGAAGGCACCCTCAAGTCCTGCTTCATGGGGGGCACAGCCTCAGGTCCCTGCTGATTGCTCCTTAAGGCTCATTTTGGGAACTTAGCCTCAGCTGTGGGTGCAAATTGACCAGGGTGATGGTCAATTTGCATATTCCCTCTTTATTATATAGGATACGTTTAGACTAATAGACAACATGTTTAAGGGTCTCATACAAAAGGTGGCTAGCAGGAACCATCCAAGGATGAATTCCAAGGCAAAAAACAACAACAACAACAAAGTTCAGAATTATAATGGCAACAAAATAAAAGTTAGTTAAAACTCTAAGATTCCAGTATTACGCGTAACAATCAAGACAAGTAAAAAAAAAAAACACACTGAGAAACAAGGGGACACAGGAGAAGCCATTTAATTTCCACTCATTTTAACTTGGTTTTTTTTTCCCATTACAACTCTCGGCCTGTGCTACATGACTCCTTCCTTTTCCCAGAGGAAATAAAAAAAACACGGTCCAACCTCCCAGGAAGGTTCCTGCACACAGCTGCTTCAGCTGAATAGCAAGTCAACAGATACATCTCAAACAACTGACATCGATGGCTATTTTCAGGTGACAAAAAGATTTTTTTTTCTTTCCCCCAAACTGTATTCTCACTTTACTGAGAAATTCAGATGCTACCCCATACTCTCATCCCTGTTCTGCGGGGCGGTATTGTCAGCACACGGATGGCAAAATAAAGTGCAGAAAAAGAAAGCACTTGGGCAAAGGAGTCCATCATCCGACACGTTCTCTGCCCGAGGCAACCAGATGCCCGTTTTTTCCCTCCCTGAACGAGAAGTCTGGGTTCCTAGGGATCTCGCACCCCCGCTGACCGCAGGCGCCCCGCAGGCCACGCACGCGGCCACACCCGCGCGGGCCCCGGGGCAGGTGGGACGCGTCCACAGGCCGTCCTTCGGTCGGCGCGGTGCTAGGGCTCCTCTCTCCCCCGGACGAGCGCACCAGGTGTTCACACTCCATGGGGTTCTCCATCGCTCTGAGCTGCGCTCTTCCCAACGCGAAGCGACATCAGACAAAGGCGCCCTCGCAGCTGCGGACACAGGTCGGTGCCCGGCGCCGCCGGCTCCCGCGGAGCAGCGCTCCCTCCCGGCCGCGCCCAGCCCTGCCTCGCGGACGTGTCCTGTGGGTCGCGGCCCCGCAGCCGCGCTCCGGGCCGGGAGCCCCTTCCCCGCCTCCCCGCCTCTCCCCAGCGAGGCTGTCCAAAGGCTCGGGGGCCCCGGACCCCGCGGAGGATCACCCGGGCGCTGCGGCCGACGCGGCCCCCTCCCCGCACTGGCCGCCCCCAAACCTGGCGAGCCTTCGCCCCCAACTGTCCCCCGACCCGGCAGCGGCACCGCCGGGCCTGTCCACGCGCGCGGGAGCTGTCGGACCCTGAGCCCCGGAGCGGGGACCGGAGGACCAGGGCGGCCGCGCGTTGCCATGGTGACCCCGGGCGCCCCCGAGTCCCCGGCGGCCTTCGCTCAGCCCCAGGCCCGGTTCCGGGCCCCGTTCCGACCCGGGGTCCTCGGTGCCCACCACCCTAACCCTCCGGGCCGGGCCGCGGCCTCCAGCCCAGGACGCGGGACCCAGCGGCCGCTCCCTTACCCATGGCGGCGGCGGCTCGTGCTCGGGCGGGGACTGACAGGGCCCCCGCGGCTCCGCTCTGGCGCGCGGCGGCCGCTACGGCGTCAGCGCCAGACCCGGGCGGCCCACAGCGCTCCCGGCGGCGGGAGGACGCGGGGCGCGGCGCCTGCGCGGATCCCTCGGCATCCGGCGGCGCCGGAAGGACAGGAAGCGGAGCGCGAAGGGCCGCGGTCGGACGCCGGAAGCGCGTCCATAGAGACGCGGGCTGCGTGCGCACGTTTGCCCCGCAGAGCGCCTGCGTTTCAGCGCGCGCACCTGCCTGCTCCCCTGTCCTCTCCACGGGCCCTGAGGGAGCAGAACGGAGAAAACCTGCAGCGGGAGCTGGGCCATCGCACGGCGCCCGCGCTGGTTAAAAGGCCGCGAGGACACCAGGCTCAGAGAGGGACCCCTTCCCTTCGTAGGTTACACAGAGGTCTAAGCTCAGTGCTGCGCGCCTGACCCTGCTTTAGCACTGAGTGTCAAATACAACTGAACGCTATTTAAAAATACATATATTTCTTTATTGATTTCAGAGAGGAAGGGAGAAGGAGAGAGTTAAAAACAATGACAAGAGAGAATCATTGATCAGCTGCCTCCTGCGCGCCCCCTACTGGGGATGGAGCCCGCAAACCCAGGCATGTGCCCTTGGTCGGAATTGAACCTGGGACCCTTTAGTCCACAGGCTGAAGCTCTACCACTGAGCCAAGCTGGCTAGGGCAATTGAACGCTTTTAAACGATGAAAAGCAATGAGGGGCGACGTGAGGAATCAGAGGAAACAGGTAAAGCAGCGTCCTCTCATTGGAGGCAGAGCAGACAGCGTGGTGGTCGGAGGACCTGTGTTCCGGCTGCACCGGTTTGGGAACGGGTGCCCTTCCTCAGATCCGCAGCTGCTAGAAGTCGGCCGAGGTAGTTTCTGAAAACGGGGCGAAGTGTTCTCGTCATGGCTTAGGCTATTGTCAAGTCCTACTCTGCCTCTTTACTGCTTTTGGGTTTCAATGTTATTTATTGTAAGGTGATCATACATGGATAAAATGTATAAAACATAGACACCGTTTAAAGAAGCATCATACAATGACCAGCTGGTAACCACTAACGGATTGAGGGAGCATCTCCCTGGGAAATGCCACTAGGCCCCCCTCACTCACCATCCTCTCTGGAGGTAAATACTATTCTGACTTTTAAGAGAGTACTTTCCTTGCTTTTCTTTAATATATTTTTATTGATTTCGGAGAGGAAGGAAGAGGGGGAGAGAGAGAGAGATTAGTGATGAGAGAGAATCATGGATTGGCTGCCTCCTGCACGCCCCTACTGGGGATGGAACCCTCAACCTGGGCATGTGCCCTTGACTGGAATCGAACCAGGAGCTCCGGAGGCCGAGGCTCTATCTACTGAGCCAAACCAGCTATGGACAATTTCTTGCTTTTCTGTATGTTACTACCATTCAAGTATGTGCCCTTAAACAATGTAGTTTATTTATAAACTTTTCACAAATGGAGTAACAGTAACACTACGGATTTTGTTACTTGTTACCTGTTTCCCTTGCTGAACATAATCTACGTCCATGAAGAGTTTCCATGTTGGTTGTTCTAGGTCAGTAGTTCTCAACCTTGGCTGCACATTAGAATCACCTGGGCATCTCTTTAAAATCCTGACTTCTGGGCCTCATCCTCTGGAAATTCTGTTTCTTTGTTACTAATGTTGTGGCCCCACCCCATAACAAAGAAACAGAATTTCTGGAGGATGAGGCCCAGAAATCAGGATTTTAAAGAGATGCCCAGATGATTCTAGTGTGCAGCCAAAGTTGAGAACCACTGTTCTAGGGTGTACATACATCCTGGTGCCTATATGCTAAACAGCCTTACAGGCATATGATTAAGAATAGAATTATTGGAAATCAGGTACACCTTTCTTAAGTTTACTAGATAATGCCAAATTATTTTCAAAACTCTTCTCAAAATTAACACTCCTATCAGCAATGTAGCCTTTCTGTAACACGATCTCCGTTCTAATGCTCGAATTTCTTCATTTTTGGCCAATCTCTTGAGTAGACGATTGTATGCTGGGTTTGTTTTATATTTATCACACTGATGACATTGAACACTTTTCTCGTGTTTGGAGATTCCCTTTTGCAGAGACTGTTCAAGTTTTGAGCTTATATTTCTCTCGGCTTATTCGTAGGGTCAGGCCAGGATATGGCCCAAGGCCCCCTCCCAGCCTGAGGAGCACAGCAGCAGGAAGGGAGTGTTTCCCACGTCCTTGATCGCTAAGGAGCTCTACCAGGCTGGCTGTCCTTGGTCTGCTTGCACGCTGTTCCCTTACCTAGGATCTGCTAGATAAGCGCCTCGCCTCCTCTTGCCAAGTCCAGGAACTCACCCGACCGGCTGCCATGGGGCTGCCAGAGGTCAGTAATATAAAGGCTATGTCTTTCCCCTGCGTGGTTTTTTCAGACTAGCAAAGAACAGCATGGTGCTCCCCGGGTTGGAGCTCCTACAGTACACTTATTTTTCTTGTACTAGTTACTAAGTATTTACATAGTACTTTAGTGCCAGTTACTAGTATGTATTGCCAATAACTTCTGTTTAATATCTTCTCTATGTTGGCCTTTGATAAATATAAATTCTTAGTTTTCCTTGGGGATGGGATGGGAGTGGGGTGGAGGGGCACAATGGAAGGAAAAAAGAGGACATCTGCAATACTTTCAACAATAAAGATAAATTTAAAAAATTTTTGTTGTTGGCTTCAGAAAGGAAGGGAAAGGGAAACAGAGATAGAAACATCAATGATGAGAGAGAATCATTGACTGGCTGCCTCCTGCATGCCCCACACTGGGGATGTGCCCTTGACCGGAATCGAACCTGGGACCCTTCAGTCCGCAGGCTGACGCTCTATCCATTGAGCCAAACCGGCTAGGGCTAAAGATAAATTTTTTTTTTTTTTAAAAAGGAAAGAAATCCTCCCTTACCCTGAGGTCATGAAGATATTCTCTTTTTATGAGTTACATAGGTTTGCCTTTCATATTTAGGCTTGTTACTGCACCAGAATTTATTTTAGTTAATGGCATCAGATAGGGTCAAATTTCACTTTTTCCACATATTTATAGCCAACTTTCCCGTCATGCTTTTGCCATTGATCTTCCGTGCCCCCTCTCCTATCAATGAGCATGTATATGCAGGTCAGTTCCTAGGCCAGGGTCTTATTTGATGTTCAAAATCACCCCAGTTAGAAGGAATAATCTCCATTTTGCAGATGAAACCAACCTCAGAAAGATTAAATAACTTACCCAGTCACAGAACTAGTAAGTGACAGAGCCAAATTTTGAACTAGTGTAAAAGTAGCTTCCATTTTCATAATCTCAAAATATATCTGGGGTTTTCAGTGTTTCCAGGAGTCTAAACCTCATGACAAGTCCAACCCCTTCTACTATTTTGCTGTTAAAGTTGAAATAAACTGACTTGTTCATTTTTTTTCTCTCCGAATAATGGGTAAAAAAATGGAGGAATTCTACGTGCATTTAGAAAAGCAAATAAATTTAAGTATATATTTAATTATTTTATAGAACAATAAGAACAAGGACAAGACCTTTAGTTCCTAGATTGCTGCCCCTCAGAGACTTTATAAGTAACAAGTAGAAATTTAACTCAACAACAAACCTGCTTTAAGCAAAAACATTTCTCCCTTTGAGAGCATATTCTTAAAATAAACATTGGCTGGATATTCTAGCCCCCTTGTGTTGAACAGAATTGGAATTTAGTGTTATGTTTAACTACACTTAATGGGTTAAGTAAAATATTAATCTGTTCTGAGTCATTGATCTACTAAAGCTAAGAATCCAGGCTTTTAAAATTTCAAATATTATGTAACAAAAATACTATCTTTTAATGCTCATCACATAAAGTATAGGGGTGAAATTAAATGTCTAGAATTTGGTTTACAACATGTCAGCTAAAAAAAAGTCAAGATGTTGCCTTGGCCGGTGTATCAAATGGTTAGAACATTGGCCTGTGGACCAAATAGTCCTTAGGTTCAATTCCCGGTCAAGGGCACATACTAAGGTTGCAAGTTGGATCCCCAGCCTGGTCAGGGCACCAATCAAAGTGCCTCTCTTGCATCAATGTTTTTCTCTCTTCCTCCTTCCTTCCCTCCCTCCCTCTCTTCTACTCTCTCTAAAAATAAATGAGGGAGGGATAAACCAAGGGTGTTTAAACAACTTGCAGGAAAATCTTCTATTTCATATGGGTGATGGGTATATAGGAGGTCATTGTACTATATTTTTGTATGTTTGAAGCTTTATGATTTTTTTAAAAGATATTTAAAATTGATATTTATTGATGATTTTATATTTAAATAGTGGAGGAATTCTAAGTGCATTTAGAAAAGCAAATAAGCCCTAACTAGTTTGGCTCAGTGGATAGAGCGTCAGCCTGCAGACTGAAAGGTCCTAGGTTCGATTCCAGTCAAGGGCATGTACCTTAGTTGTGAGCACATCCCCAGTAGGAGGTGTTCAGGAGGCAGCTGATCGATGTTTCTCTCTCATTGATGTTTTTAACTCTCTATCCCTCTCCCTTCCTCTCTGTAAAAAAAAAATCAATAAAATATATATTTTTTAAAAAAAAAAGAAAAGATAAGAGAGGAAGGGATTTCAGAGAGGAAGGGAGAGTGAGAGAGAAAGACAAACATCAATGAGAGAGAGTCATTGATTGGCTGCCTCCTGCACGCCCCACACTGGGGATTGAGCCCACATCCCAGGCATGTGCCCTGACTGGGAATGGAACTGTGGCCTCCCTGTTCATAGGTTGATACTCAACACTGAGCCACGCCAGCTGGGCAAAGATTTTTTTAAAAATATATTTTATTGATTTTTTACAGAGAGGAAGGAAGAGGGATAGAGAGTTAGAAACATCGATGAGAGAGAAACATCAATCAGCTGCCTCCTGCACACCTCCTACTGGGGATGTGCCTGCAACCAAGGTACATGCCCTTGATCGGAATTGAACCTGGGACCCTTCAGTCTGCAGGCCGAAGCTCTATCCACTGAGCCAAACCAGTTAGGGCAGATTTTTTTATTGATTTTTAGGAAAACAGGAAGGGAGCGAGTAGAGAGAAACGTGGATGTGAAAGCAAATCATCATCAGCCGCCTCCTGCAGGACCCTTGCCGGAGACCAAGCCTGAAACCCAGGCATGTGCCCTGACCAGAAATCGAACTATCTACCTTTTGGTGCACAGGACAGTGCCCAACCCACTGAGCCTCGTGGGCCCTGCAGGGCATGAAAAGTTCTAAAATTATAATAAATATAACCTAAAAAAGAAAGCAGTGTAAACATCTTTTGTTATGTACCAAAGCAATATCCATAAAAGCTGTCAGGAAAGACAGACTTTACCCTCTGCATCCATCTTGGCTGAGACGTCCCAGGATTGAGTCGCTGTCACTTAAAGGTCGGTGGTGACTTGCGTGGAATTGGATGGGCCTATCCTGTTAATTACAAGCCGTCTTTTTTTAAAAAAATTGATTTCAGAGAGGGAGAGAGCGATAGAAACATTGATGATGAGAAAGAATCATTGATCAGCAGGCCCCTCCTGGGGATCGAGCTCGAAACCCAGGCATGTGCCCTGACCGGGAATTGAACCATGACCTCCTGGTTCATAGGTCAATGTGTAACCACTGGACAACACCAGCCGGGCAAGACGCCTTTTTTAAAAATATGTTTTTATTAAGTTGAGAAAGGAAGGGAAAGAGAGAAACATCTATCAGTTGCCTCCCATATGCACCCCGAACGGGAACCGAACCTAAGACCTGAGCATGTGCCCTGACGGGGAATTGAACGGGCAGCCTTTCAGTGCATGGGACGATGCTCACAACTGAGCCACACTGGCCAGGGCTACAGCAGTCTTTTTTTTTTTTTTTTTTTTAATATATTTTATTGATTTTTCACAGAGAGGAAGGGAGAGGGATAGAGAGCTAGAAACATCGATGAGAGAGAAACATCGATCAGCTGCCTCCTGCACACTCCCCACTGGGGATGTGCCCACAATCAAGGTACACGCCCTTGACCAGAATCAAACCCGGAACCTCTGTGTCCCCAGGCCGATGCTCTATCCACTGAGCCAAACCGGTCAGGGCTACAGCAGTCTTTTTAATCAGCAAAGCTGTCCACTGAACCCAGGTAGACCAGCTTGTCATATCCTGCCATAAGGCTCCCAGTGATAGCACCAGCTGGCCCACAATGTGATTTGCTTACAATGACAATTGTAATGTTTCTGAATATTAGTCTACCACCTGGAAAATGTGGACAACACCAAATGGGGAACACATAGCAACTGGAAAAATTGCTGAATTACTCATCAAAACACCTGGATTCTAGCAATGACTTACTCAGGGCCACATGCTAACATAGACTATGCTAGGTACTCTGTAGGGTTTAATCCAATTGAGAGAATGTCTATGAAAATTATTGGCAAATTTTAAAGCATGCTACATATGACTACTGCTGCTTTAAAAAGCAGTAAATAGTATAAAGTTACATAAAACAGTATCTAAATAAAAATGTAAATGTTTGTTTGTTCAAAATTTCAAATCTCCAAAAGTTCTTCACCAATTGCTTTGAAATTTTGACACAACGTTGCATTTGAATACGCGTGTTTTTATATACCTACATTATATAACTGTCACACCTGTGATAGGTAAAAACGTGTGTGTATTTTTAAAAAACAGGTAAAAACATGCTTTTTTTTAAAAAAACAAAACAAAACAGCTCTATCTGTTGGACGTAAAAGCAACACACGCTACAAATTTAACAATATTATTCAGTCTAGCATTCAAAGTCAGACAGTCACATACAAGTCTGTCAACACTGTTGTGGAAGCAGATGAAGGAGTTAATTATCCAACAGAATTTTGTAATTCACTTGATCTGCCAGGGATGGAATTCAGTCGGTGCACCAATTATCATGTTGCGAAATATCAACCAGCGTGGGGCTGGGCCTTGGGCCGGGGCTGGGCTGGGGCTCGGGGCATGGGGCCATGGGCCGAGGGCTCGTGGGGAGTGTGGCGGGCGAGGGCAGGGGAGCTTCCTCGGCTCCTTTTTTCTCTGGCTTTTGGATAGCTTGGCGAGGGTCCCTGCCAGCGGGAGTCGGGAGTGGCAGGGCCACTTCGGGTGCGGGCCACCAGTGGAGAGTGGGGGTGCAGCCCGGTGCTGGGGGACCTGGGCTGCAGAGATGCATGTGTGTGAGGCCAGACCAGCCAGTCAGGGCAGGGGCGGCGGCATGCCAGGGGCAGCTGCCTAGGAGGGTGCATTGTATACCCACAAGCATTGCGCAATTAAACATATTAGAAACGTGTGCTTTCTCTTTTCTTTCTTTCCCATTTAACCAGACTGAGCCACAGCAATGCGTGGCCGGGTACAGCTAGTTATAGTATAAAGATGAAAGTAATTATTTGGTCAGGGGAAAAACCAGACAAGGATTTTTGGAGAAGGTGACTAATTAAAGTCTTTCAGACTGGGTAGAGTTACAGAAATGATAATGGAGGAAAAGACAAATCTAGATAGAGGAGTCGAATGGGAAAAGGAAAAGACATACAGGGAACAGCACGAATAGTTCAGTATAGTTACAAGTATATGAAGAAGTATTGAGAATGATTTCTGTTACAAACCTGGGCTTCTGTTACTACTGGGACAGTAAAGCCATTTTAGTAATTCACAACTAGCTCTGTTTTTAATGCAACAGAGTGGGAAATATTAGAGTGTATCACATATAAAAAGGTAAATAGTTTGTGAAAAGTATTGTTTCAGATGTACATACATACACATATCTATGCAGTTTTGATATTAAATGTATTTCTTGTTATGGGTGGTAGTAATTTTTGTTTTTTAAACACCAGGCTAGATCATCATACACCAAACTACCAGTAGTTATAACTATAGGATGAGACTACAATGAAATTTAATGTTCTAAAATCTGCAGTTTTTGAAATTCTAACTAAAATCATGTACTGCTCTGAAATTAAAAGGAAATAAAATATTTTTTATTATAATCATTTTTAATCCTCACCCGACGATATTTTTCCATTGATTTTGAGAGATTGGAAGAGACAGGATAAGACAGAAAAGTAGCTATGAGAGAAACACATCGATTGGTTGCCTCCTGCATAAGCCCCAACCAGGGCCCAGGCCAGGGCGGAGCCTGCAACCAAGGTATGTGCCCTTGACCAGAACTGAACCCGGGACCATTTGGTCCACAGGCTGCCACTCTATCTATAAGCCAAACTGGCTAGGGATAGAAAGAAAATATTTAAAGAAAAGTACACAGACTACTTTTTTCTTTAAAAAGAATTTTTTTTTTCTAGAGGGAGAGGGAGATAGAAATATCACTGATGAGAATCATTGATCGACTGCCTTCTACAAGCCCCACACTGGGGATTGAGGCCTGGGGAGAACTGTGACCTCCTGGTTCACAGGTCAAACACTCAAACACTGAGCCAGGCCGGCCAGGCTACAGACTGTAACTGTGAAGTGGACGATGGTATTAACCTAAACAGGGGTCACAGTAAGAAGGTATTAGATCAGCAATTTTCAATCTTTTTCATCTCATGACCCACAAACACTACCTATATTCTGTGACACACCACAAAATATATTTTTTGCAGATTTGACAAAAAAATATAAGTATAATTTTGATCCATTCACACCAGATGGTTATTGTTGTGTTGGTTGTTGACAATATAAAAAGGTCAATGCCCCTGACTAGTCAGATACTGCATTTAAAATTTTTTGCAACACACCAGTGTGCCTGCCATGGCACACCTGTTGAAAATGACTGCATTACATGAAGATGGGAATATTTATTTCATGTGTACTGTCTCTGAAATGCTCATAGAAGATTCTGAAAGCATGAGCTAGAAAACAGCTATAACCAAAAGTTGTAAGGCAGGTAGGGTGGGGTATAGGTTTGGTAAACAGCCACACAGGTGTGGTTGAAGCCATGGCTGTCCAAGGAGAGAAAGAGGGCCAGACCAAATACTCTGGGGAAGACCTGCCTTTTGAGAGGGAGAGAGGAGGTGGAAAAGAAAGGTTGGGTGTCATCAGTACACCGGTCAGGTTGCAGGCTCGATCCCCACTAGGGGTGTGCAGGAGGCAGCTGATAGATATTTCTCTCCCTCTTCTTTCCTCTCTCTCTCTCTAAAAAATAAAAACCTTTAAAAAGGAAAAGGAAGGACTCAAAGCCAGCAAGAGGGAGCTGTCAGGAAGCGGAGCTCTGAACTGACTCAGGAATGAGGTCACTGGAATAGTTTACATTGTCATCAAATCTTGGCTTTATGCTGTAAGCAACATCTTGTTTATTAGGCTAATGTTGAGTGCCCAGTGACATTAGTGATTGGATTTCTTAGTCCTTGGCGTGAATATCCACACTGCACTATTAGCGATTTTGATTGTCCAGCTTGGGTTTAACTTCTAGCTTATCCCAAGCCTCCAACTCATAGTGCCTTCTGCATAGATGATGAATCCTAACTCTTTCAAATAAGTAAGTGGCTCGGTGGTTGAGAATTGACCTATACCAGGAGGTCATGGTTCGATTCCTGGCCGAGCACACGCCCAGGTGGCCGGCTCGATCCCCAGTGGGATTGATCATGGATGTTTCTATCTTCCTTTCCCTTCCTCTCCGAAATCAATAAACATATATTTTAAAAATATAATAATTAAGTGGCTAGAATCTTGTAACCAAGACAGACTCATGAACGACAGAAAATGCAGAAGTCTCCTTGGGTTCCTCTTCCATAGAGCTTTACCTTATAGGGCCATAGAAACCCGTAAAGAAGCAACTACTGACTAAACCAAAAAAACTTCTTACGCATCTCACTCCCAGGAACTGACATTATCTTAGGATCCTTCCTGTTACGAATGTCAATACTCCTTGGTGTCATCATTAGAGCATTATTTCACTTGTCAGTACCGGGAAAAAGTGCTGGACAATGCTGAACTTAATTATTATTCAGTATTAATAATTAACACAGTACAATCTTATGGTAGAAAACAGTTTATTTAATAAAAACTTCCAGTAATAATTTTTAAAAAAACATGTGAGGTAGAAGCAACTGAGAGAAATTAGAGCTTTCCTCCAGAAGATGGATATACTAGGTTAAAATTGGTAACCATGCACATCATTAAGTACTTTGAGATAATTATGTTTTACAAAACATCTTTACCCAAAGAGAAAAAGTGAGTAATACCCCAAAACAAAGGGCATATGAAATTAATAGGTGACAATAGGGCATACATTTTATATTAGTCATCAATTCAGCAAACAAAATTTCTAAAGAAGAATAAGAATTATTTCCTTTTATATCAAAATCTACATTAGAATATTGAATACTACAAATAACGAGTGGAGAGCAAGAGTCAGAAATTAATAGGAAATAATCCATTGTAAAGTACTAATTTAAAAGACTAGGTTTCTTCTGAAATTACTTTTGGGGTATTATTTAAAATGAGCAAAATAAAATAAAGAAAAATAAATGTTTTATAACACTATAAAGTACAAAGGGAATATAATATTCCAGTAAACTTATTAAAAATAATAATAAATGAAAGACAAGGTTTCAAATGAAAACATGTCTGAACCCTAGCCGGTTTGGCTCAGTGGATAGAACGTCCGCCTGCGGACTGAAGGGTCCCGGGTTTGACTTCAGTCAAGGGCACATGCCCAGGAGGCAGGCTCAATCCCAGTAGGTGGGGGTGGTGAAAGAGGCAGCTGATCAATGATTCTCTCTCATCATTGATGTTTCTACCTCTCTCTTCCTCTCTGCAATCAATACAAATATATTAACAACAATTAACAAAAAAAACATGTCTGACACCAGAAAGCAAAGGTCAGGGGGAAAAAACTGCAAAATGGCCTTTCGATCAGGGACCTCAAAATACTGAAAAAACAGCCCAGCCTTTGTGGCTCAGCGGTTGAGAATCGACCCAGGAATCAAGAGGTTCCTTCCTGGGTGGTCAGGGCACGGGGTGCAGGCTGCACCCCCAGGAAGGGATGTGTAAGAGGCAGCCTGTCAGTGATGTTTCTCTCTCTCATCAATGTTTCTTTCTATCTTTTCCCTTCCTCTTTCTACAAAAATCAATAAAAACAAAGTTTAAAAAGAAAATTATAAATATATATGTACAAAATGTACACCTATGTTCTCATCACAAGATAGTGCTTAAGTGGAAAAGAAATCAATTTTATCTTTATTTCAAATAAACAAAATATGATAAAAATCTACAAAAACAAATTAATCCTGAAATTTTAGGTGTCAGATCCCAAAAGAATCCATTTATAAAGCAGGTAAACATTTAGCATATTCTTTTTTAAAAAAATATATTTTTTTACTGCTTTCAGAGAGGAAGGGAGAGGGAGAGAGAAGGGAGAGATAGAAACATCAATGATGAGAGAGAATCATTGATCGGCTGCCTCCTGCACGCCCCCTACTGAGGACTGAGCCCACAACCTGAGCATGTGCCTTGACCAAACCCAGGACCCTTCAGCCACAGGCTGACGTTCTATCCACTGAGCCAAACTGGCTCGGGCAGCACATTCTTTGTAGGTCACACAAAAACATGTATCTTGTACTATAAATTTAGACTTCTCACAGTTTGGAGTACACCTATACTGAAAAAATAAATAGTGCTAAATTTTGCATGGTGATAAAACTTTAACAACATTATACAAAAACAAAGAACCCTGGAATTTTTAACAAAATACATTTACATCATTTCATACCTTGGGATAACAGTGATCTCCACCACCTAACCAGGCACTGATTTTACAGCACGCCCAAACTACTAACAATAGGCAATTGCTAGAGATCACTATGCTAGTGTGAAAAATGCAAGGAAAACAGTACTTCATCATCTTTGAAAATCACCCAATATATAACAAAGACTTTCGTGTTCTCCTGATGGAAGATCAGCGATGTAAAATTAATTAAGGAAGATATAGTTAACACACTATATACTTACATAAAAAGACTTATGACATTTAATATTTTATAATTTAGTTTACAGGACTGCTAAAATAATGACAAAGATTTTTATGGCCTTCTATGGATATCAGTGTACTTACGCAATATGGTTTATGTATCTTCAGCCTAACATATTCATATATATGTATTTTTACGGTAAATCCTCAGAGGATATTTTTTCCATTGATTTTCAGACAGAGTAGGAGGAAGGGTGAAGGGAGGGAGAAACATGGATGTGAGAGAGACACATCAATTGGTTGCCTCTGCATGTGCCACAACCAGAGGTAGGGATCAAACCTTCAACCTCCAGTCCTCAGGTCAATGCTCTAACCACTGACCACCTGGCCAGAGCTTATTCATATAATTTTTTAAAAAGATGATCTATTTTTGCCCTGGCCGGGTGACTCAGTTGGTTGGGGCATTCTCCCATACAACAAAATTTCTCAGTGGTTAGAGCACTGGTCCTCGGCCCAGAGGGTGTGGGTTCAATTCCTGGTGAAGGGCACCTGCAGGAGGCAACCAGTCCATGTTTCTCTCTCCCATCAATTATGTTTCTTTCTCCTCCCCCGCCCATTCCTCTTTCTAAAAATCAATAAAAACATATCCTCAGGAGAAGATTTAAAAAAAGATTTGTTTTTAAAATAAACTAAAATATGACAAGAAATACTTCTTTTTCCACCCCCTCACCCAAGGATATGCTTCTTATGGATTTAGAGAAAAGGGGGGGGGGGGATGGAGAAAGAGAGAGAGAGAGAGAGAGAGAGAGAGAAATATCAATGTGAGAAACTGATCAGTTGCCTCCCAAATGTGCCCTAAACAGGAACCGAACCTACCACCTTTTGGTGTACAGGTGGATGGATGTTCCAACCAACTGAGCCACACCAGCCAGGGCTCCATTTTTTAATATAATGTTTTGTCCTAAATTTTTTTTTAAAGTTTATAAATTCAGCCGTAACCGATTTGGCTCAGTGGATAGAGCGTCGGTGTGTGGACTAAAAGGTCCCAGGTTCAATTTTGGTCAAGGGCATGTACCTGGGTTGCAGGCACATCCCCAATGGGAGGTGTGCAGGAGGCAGCTGGCCAACATTTCTCTCTGATCGATGTTTCTAATTATCTATCCCTCTCCCTTCCTCTCTGTAAAAAGTCAATAAAAATATATATAAAAAAAGAAGTTTATAAATTGAGGTGAGAGGACTCAGAAGAGATATCCAGTTTCCCTAGATGTATCTAGGAATCATTCACCTTGTTCATGAGGCAACAGATCAAGTCCCTTTTCTTCCTCTTTCTCACTTCACAAACTATCCTTCTCCATCTTCATTATTTCACTTTTTGCTTAAAGTTACTTCCTGTGAATTGTTTTCTATCTCCCCTTTGTAGAATCAGACCTTTGAAATATGCACATGGAAAAACACAAGACATTGAGTTTTAATTTACACAAGCACACAGTAAAGTACCCAAAATACCACAATCAAATGTGACCATGTAGGAAACGAAAAGGATATTAATTTTTCTGAGTTTAGATGACAAAGTAGCTTCCCCAGAGGCGGATAGCGGTTTAGTGAGGACACACATCCCAGGAGAATCAGTTTATGTTTGGCTCTGGTTATAGCAACATTAAGACGTCGCCAATCTTTTAGGAGTTCACCAAGCTGAAAGAAATAGCATTTCCCATTATTTGAGTTTTCTTTTATAGTTGAGGTTGTTCTGGCAAGGAACACAATTTGTCTTGAACTATTTTATTACTTTTAATCAAGAAGAGGTAAAAATGCAAAACAACAAAACAAAAACTGGAATTTACCTATAGACCTCAAAGTATGTCTAAGGAAGCCTTTATAGTTAAAATGCCCCAAATGCAACGGCCAAGAGGTGGGAGCAGCTCGATGTGTGCTCATGGATAAATGGGTAAGAAAACTGAGGTATATGTATGCAAAGGGATAGTATTCAGCCTTTAAAAGGAAGGAAATTCTGCCGCACGCTAATGAGCCAAGAGTACATTATTCTAAGTGAAATAAGCCATTTGTGAAATGACAAATATTATAGGACTCCACTTACATAAAGTAGCTAGAGTAGTCAAATTCATTGAGACAAAAATTAGAATGATGGTTGCCAGGGGCTGGAGGGAGAAGGAATTAAGGAGTTGTTTGCTACTCGTGGGGATAGCATTTCAGTTTGCAAAAAAACATAGTGGAGATCTGTTGCACAACAGTGTGAACATACTTAACACTACTGAATGATACACTTAACAATAGTTAAGGCAGTAAATTTTATGTTCTGTGTTTTTACCACAAGTTCCTAAAAAAAGAGAGGGAAAAAGTGTCCCAGACAAATCAGCATAAAAAACAACTCACAGTTCCATCTTTATTACTTCTAACAAATGATACTAGAATGATACTTTTGTCTCTTCCTTGGTATTTGTCAACTGTGTTAACTTCAACCATCCCAACAGAAGAACGTGCCAATAAATCATTGATGATCTTTAACTGCTGCCTGTATGGTGCAATGATACCAATATCAGAGGGATTACACCCAGCCTAAACAGAAAAGCAAACAATTCAAAATTTAAACTCTTGATTTTTGTTATTTAAGCTTTACTAAATTTATTTAATTAAATGTTTACTACATAATGTGCCCAATTGATGTTTATAATAGATATCGTGGCCCGGTGCATGAAATTTGTGCACAGGGGGTTGGGGTTGCCCCTCAGCCCGGCCTGCACCCTCTCCAATCTGGAACCCCCTTCAGGGATGTCTGATTGCTGCTTTAGGCCTGAGCCCTGAACCAGCAGTTGGACATCCCTCTCACAACCCAGGACTGCTGGCTCCTAACCGTTTGCTTACCTGCCTAGTTGCCCCTAACCATTTCTGCCTGCCAGCCTGATCGCCCCCTAACTGCTCTCCTGCCGATCTGATTAATGCCTATCTGCTCCCCTGCAAGCCTGGTAGGCTCCAACTGCCCTCCCCTGATGGCCTGATCACCCCCAAGGCTTTTATTAATATAGATTCCTATCAGGAGGAGTAAATACAATTATTGAATTTGTTCTAAACCGACATTTACATTTCCTGAGATGAAACAATTTCCTCAAACACTGCTCCTTGATTTTTAGAGGGTCGTGGCAGTATAATGGTTTGCATGCCACTAGAACAGTGCCACCATACAAAAAGAGTATAAAGAAATATATTTCGCTTTCTGCCATCTCTTACACTCAAGTTTCCAATCCCCAATCACACTGACTACAGCACTATATTACGCAATCAGAATTATTTGATGTTACAAAAAAGTTATCCTAAAAGGAAACCCAAAATGCCGTTATAAAAAAACTAGAGGCCCAGTGCATGAAACTCGTGCAAGAGCAGGCCTTCTTTCCCCTGGCTGCCAGCACTGGCTTCCCTCTGGCACCCGGGACCCGAGCTTCCCTCACAGTCCCAGCTTCATCTGGAAGGATGTCTGGTCTAATTAGCATATTACACTTTTATTATTATAGATTACATGTCTGATAAATTTTCTCAAAATTAAACAATCAGACTTCCATCCTCTTGTCTTAATAAACAAGGGCAAATGCTACTGTATCTTAATTAAGTTCCTTACATTCTAACATCCTATTACATTGCAAATATTAATTTGCCCTCAAAATAAAAGTATAAATTACCTTAATAAAAATTGAGGTCAGGAAAACTATGAGTTTGGCTTCTGTTATATTGCTCACACCACTCTTTTCAACCTGTTCTGGTGCTGGAACCTAAACAGAAAAATACGCATCCTGCTTACAAAACAATCTCTAAAGTTAAGAGCATGCAGGTAGCGATAGAGACTGCACTGCCATTTGTGGAGACAGCTGAAAAATGTCTTCATCCTAAAAGTTGAAGGTCAAAGAATTAACAAAAATGAATGCGGTTATTCGTTTTCAGAAAGCCGTCCAGAAGCAACCATCTTAAACATACCACAGTTCAGGCTGAAATTGCTATGAATGGGACCACACATTGGGCTTCACCTGCTTTTTAAGGACTCAAGGTCTCACAGTAAATTATGGCATCAGGAATCAAAACTGAGATCTGGCCCTGCCCAGTGCTGCTCAGTCAGTTGGTTGGGCATAATCCCATGCACTGAAAAGTTGCTGGTTCGATTCCTGGTCGGGGCACATGCCTGTGTTGCACACTCATTCCTGGGAAGGGATGTGTAGAAGACAGTCGATCAATGTTTCTTTCTCACATCCCCCTCTCTCTTCCTCCTAATCACTCTAAAATTTAATTTAAAAATCTTCAAAAGCAAAACAAAAACTTAGATCTGGCTCTAATACCTGTGCTTTCCATTTTCTTGTTGCCTTTTATACAAACAATGGAGCAGATAAAGTTCCCCAGGTTCTACAATACCTATTAAAACTCTCCAAGGACTATTTCGCTCCTACACATTCCTAATTAACCTTCATTATTATTATTTACTAGGGGCCCGGTGCACAAAAATTTGTGCACTCGGGGTGCAGGGAGTCCCTCAGCCCGGCCTGTGCCATCTGACAGTCTGGGACCCCTCAGTGGATGTCCTATGATGGCCCCAGTCTGCCAGGCGCCTTTTGTGTGTGTGTGTGTGTGTGTGTGTGTGT
>PVJC01017665.1:15781-32304 GCA_004026665.1 Murina feae | reverse complement strand
AGCCTCCTTCACCAAGACCCCAACCATGCGGACACCCTCATCTCAGACTTCCTGCCTCCAGAACTCCATAATGTAGAAAATATATGTTTGTTGTTTAAAAAAGAGAGAGACTTAAACCCTTGAGGACTTGAAGATTCTGGCAAACCTTGGACGAGCATGTGGTTGTAGCAGAAACAAACCTACTGAGAGCCCCCACTCTTTTCAGGTAAGGGAGGCAAAGAGAGGTTGACAACCCTGACTCCAAACCACACCGCCACTCAGCCAGTATCACGGAGTCCTACACTCTTAGATCACAGACGCCACGTAAATAAGACGAAATGCCTCTCCACCAAGTCGCATCGTGTGTCTAAGCTCCGCAAGTGAAATGCAGCTAAGCTTTTTGTCCGGTTCATGAATGTGACTGAAAGACACAGATTAACACAAGACAGAGAGCTAGAATATAAACTCCTTAGACCAGGAATAAAGGCTGTATGACACTTCAGGTATTGTCAGCACCTAACACCCAGCAGAAGCACCCAAATGCTATTGCTGTTGCTGAATTTATAAAACTACGTAATCTACATAAATTACTTGACACACTTTCTCACTTCAGGATCAGTCAATAAAGATCCCTATGTCCAAATAGTTGCTGTTAAAGTCTGTAATCCAAAACAAACCTGTGCAAGGAAAACAAAAAGCAGTGGAGTTTCAAGTTTAACAGTTTTCCAATTTTTAATACATTCAAACCGTTCTGACAGATTACCCTGCGCTGCACGTACCCTCTCATCTCCTCTTGGGCATCTTACTGTGAACTTGGTAAGTGAAGAGTCCTTCAGCTGGATGAAAATCTACCAGAAGCAAGATGAGGGCCATAACCTGACAGAATGAAAAGTTGGTAGACCCGAAATTAAAAGTTTTTAAAGAAGAAGCCTGTATACTTGAAATGAGCAAATACATGTTATTGAATCCCAACTACATTACAGATTAACTATAAACAGCCAAATCTTCCTCCCACCAGAATGCACTAATCAATTAACATTTACTAAATGTAAATCTGAACACACGTTCCGCATGGGGATCTCCTCATGTGTACTACCCACGCCTTCCACAGCCTTCCTGTGCCCTAAGAACAGGGAAATGCTAAGCAAAAACTAGAGTGGCAATTTTCCCTCTGAGACTAATTACTATACTGACTGGCATTTTCCAGATTACCCATTTCCAAAGGCAGTTGTTTTGGTGGGCAGCTGAACTCACTCACTGTACCATCTGTATGGGCTTGCATCCTCACAATCCCAGCACCCCAAGGGATCCAAAGACCATCCCTTTAAACAGAGAAGGGGGGAAGGCTTCCAAGTAAGCTAGGGTAATGGGCAGCCCTCAATGGCCCTAATATAACCACTTGTAAGGAAGGAAAAAGAACAAAACACAGGGCAGTGGACTAGGCTCAGTTTCTCGAACAGATCATTCTAGGCTGGCTCCTCAGACCCCTACCCAAGGGCCTGCTGACCAGAACACATACATACCGCCTCCCGCCTCTCTCCTCCCCCAACATTTCAGCTCTTTGGTATCCAGTATATAAACCAAAGTAAGTCCATAAAAACATGTTTTGCTACCTATGACACCAAGACAAAGGGACAGTGAAACGGAGGGGTGAGACCTAGAGGACAGATAAGCGCTATGCAGACCACCAGGTTTATCAGGTTTGTTCACTTAATACTTTACTAAGGCATCATTAACTGGGGTCTGCCTGAAGGCCTGGACTCTTTCTTACAGAACCAGCTTACTCTGTCTGATGTCCTCCATCCACCTGGCTTCTGCCTCCCGTCTCTTCCTAGTCTCACTTGGTGGTTTAGAACTCTCAGAATAACATGTTTGACTCCTGCTTCCACCACTACTGGTGCTATAAAATGGGTCAAGATATTTAACTTTTTTGTTTCTAGTTCTTCAGCTGTAAAATATAAATGATGAGAGTACTTATTTCAAAAAATGTTCTGAGGAATTAATGAGTTAAATGAGGAATCAATGAATTAAATGAGTAAATCTTCACAGAGCACCTAGAACAGTGTCTGACGTGGTGAATGCCAAATCCTGTACTAAGAGTTCGATAAAATTAAACGATAGTTTTAAAAAATAGTTTCTCCTCTTCACAACCAGCTGGAAAAATCTGACAGCAGTCAGAGGAGGGCGTAGTAAAAGAGAATTAAGACCGGTTACAAGCAGAGCAAAGTTTCTTTTGGGGGCAACAGGAATGTTCTAAAACTAGACTGTGGTAATAGTGGCATAATTCAGTAAATCTACTAAAAATCATTCTACACTTTAAGATGAATGAATTTTATGGAATAGAAATTATACTTCAATAAAGCAGTTTACTAAAAAACAATTGAGACAACCACATGTCAACCTAATTAAATCAATCATGTAGTTATAATAATAGAAACCAAAATTCTAAACTCAGTTGGGATCAAAATCCAAGATGCAAACCAATATCCCTGGTGCCTCTTCATAGGGCTACATGAACACCATGTGATCTCCTCCCACTGGGCAGCCATGACTTAACTGGCAAGACATCGGGACAAGACAATTCCTGGAAGAACGTTTCACACAAGCACAAAACACTTAAAGCACCTTGTGACTATGAAAACATGACTCAGCAGGAAAGTACTTTCCCTGAATTTCCTAAGCCTATTCCCCTAAACATGGGAGGCAGCACAGCATGACCTAACCCACTCAGGTCTGCTGAGATTTGCAAAGGTGGTATCAAACACAGCCTGCGTGGCCTAGAAGAGTTTACCTATCCAAGCCAGTTTTCTCATCAATCAAATCACCTATCTTGTAGGTATTGCTAAAGATTGGAGACAAATGCCAAGCATCTGGTGTTCAGTACAACATAAGCATTAAGCCCCAGCACATTAATAGCAATTAAATTATATAATTATATAAGCAGAATAAAATATACATGAAGTTGTCATTATGCAAAATAACAAGGCACCTAAACCTTTTCATTTATCTACACTGATACTATTCCTAAAACACCAATCCTTGCCAACATCTCTGTGTATTCCATTTGACTCAGTACACAAAGACAATGAGCTATACAATAGCTGAGATTCAGCGATAGAACTGAGTCCTCTCACATTTCTAGAAGTTTCTAGGTGAATTAAGGGTCTTTTGATAAGCATTTGGAGAAAACCATATGACAAAGACAGAGTTCAGGGAGCCTGAATGTACCAACCATCTACTCTTAGCCATGCTTATAGAGTTCACAAAGGAAGAAGTTCTGTGAGGCTCCAACATTCCCCCTTTGCAGGACCTGTGGGTGGACACTTGCACTTCAGAATTGCACCTGAGTTTCCCCAGACACATTAGCATTGATTTATTGTCCCAACATGGCTGCATATTATTAAATATCCAGAAACAGCATCACAAGGCAGTGCTGCGTATGCTGTACCTGCAACCTTACCACTGTCACAGGAAAAAGAAGAAAATCAATTTGTGGTTGGTTCAAGCACCTCACATTATTGGCTTTGGGATTAAGCAACCATAACGGACCAATAATTTACTTTTTGAATTCTGAAGTCATTCATTCGACTCTACTGTCTTAAGTGCCAAAGACTTGAAGAGCTTTGCACCGCTGATGAGAGAATCCAAAGTAATGCCAAAGAGGAAGTGAGTCACAAGGGCAGGGCAGGAGAGTGATTCTTTCATTTCAGTTTTACTATTTGACTTCCTAATAACAATGCTTGCAGTATTCTATAATCCCCAAAATGTTCCTGTATACAAGATGCACCCAACAGCTACCAGCAAACCTTACAGAAAGATTTAAGTTATCAACACTAGAGATCTGGGGCTCACAACAGTCAAATCTGAATCTGTTTCTAGTCTTGTGCTCAATCTCATGCTACCCCTTAAACAGATGCAGAGTGGAACCAGGTCAAGTTCTTTCCACCAGTGGATTTCCAAGTATCTTTATCGAGGCACTGTCTTTGTGAAAACCATCCCTTGCAGCCCTACTATGGAGCTGAGTTCCCCAGACATGGATAAATTAGTCCCTCGGGCCCACTGAAATCATTCTTCTCTTTGCTCTAGTCTGCAATCTCCACATAATCAACTGGAATAACTATACAGCTCAGAACTGACTCTGTCTGACAATTTTTGGGTTCAGAGGTGGCTTAGTAGCATCTTCCAGAAACACAGATGAACTCCTCAGCGATGCCCCATGGCCCACTATCAAATGAGGTCCTGATCACCTGGTAGGACAAATACCCATTCTCTGGGAGGGACCTGATTAAGAACTGGTTCTTTTATTTATTTTTAAATATATTTTATTGATTTTTTACAGAGAGGAAGAGAGATATATAGAGAGTTAGAAACATCAATGAGAGAGAGAGAAACATCGATCAGCTGCCTCCTGCACACCTCCTACTGGGGATGTGCCCGCAACCAAGGTACATGCCCTTGACCGGAATCAAACCCAGGACCTTTCAGTCCGCTTGCCGATGCTCTATCCACTGAGCCAAACCGGTTACGGCAGAACTGGTTCTTTTAAATAATACTTAGAAATAGATGCTTCTTTCCAAAAACTACGGGTTAAAAAAAAATTTTTAAGCAATTTTTTTAACCCTGGCCAGTGTGGCTCAGTTGGTTGGGCATCATCCCAGCGTGTATTAAAATGTTGCTGGGTCCATTTCTGGTCAGGGCACATGCCCAGATTGTGGGCTAGATCCCCAGTAGGGGGCGTGCAGGAGGCAGCCAATCAGTGTTCCATTCTCACACTGATGTTTCCCCTCACTCATTTCCTCTCCCCCTAAAAAAAAAAAAAAAATCAGTAAAATATTTAAAAAACTAAAAGCATAGTAGCAAAGAAGTGTGGGTGTTTTCCTACTAGCATTTTAAGTAACATTCAGCTTTAGTCTTAGAACTCATACTTACAAATGAAGCGCCTCATAAATATTTTTTAACTCAGACCTACAAGGAATTGCATTCTGCTTGCAAGCATTCTCTGTATCTTCTGAAAGCTTCCATAATTTTGATGACCAAATTAGTCTTCGCACAAAGCACTCATTTTTGCTTCACTACTCTCTTTTAAATACTCTGGTGTTTAGTAACCATACCCCATCATCTCTCCTAATGAAGTATTTTAACATTCTTTTTCAAAAGCTCTGCTTAATCACCGCCTTGTCTTTTGGTAAAACAGGTCTTCTAACAAACTGGCCTGGAGGGAACAAATGTTGAAATTACTCTGGGCTTTCTCTACCCCTTCAAAGTTCTCCCAAACTACTTAAAAGGCTCCCGGCCTTGGGGGAAGGATGATAAATTGCATGATTTTGCTCTGTCTCTGTAGCTTGGTATTGCCTTGATCTAATCCATTTTTGTCTCACCAGGAGCTTGCCTGTTACAACCGGACTCCCTCCCATATTCTGCAGGACCAGCACATACGTTCACTGGGAAAGTGCCTCAAAGGACCTAAACAGACAGAGGAAGCCCCCCAGCTTCCTCTTGGGGTTTTCTCAGGGGCATCTACACACGAATTCACTCTGGCCTTTTCCTTTCTGCAGCAAAGGCCACATACGCGTTCTTGGCTCTAATTCTTCAAGAGAACTGGTAACTTCAACATGGATCCCGGAAAGATGCTATCAGAAATAGTCTTTTAAAGGCAAAAGAGAGCAGGATAAAATGTTAACTAAGCAAGGATGCAAAATGCCATGTATGCTCTGTTTAAACGAAAATCTATGCACACATGCAAATCAAAATCGCAATGACATAATGACATACCACTTCCCACTCAAAGGCCCTAACCAGTTTGGCCCAGTGGATAGAGCGTCAGCCTGCGGACTCAAGGGTCCCAGGTTCGATTCCAGTCAAAGGCATGTACCTTGGTTGCAGGCACATCCCCAGTAGGGAGTGTGCAGGAGACAGCTGATCGATGTTTCTCTCTCATGGATGTTTCTAATTCTCTATCCCTCTCCCTTCCTCTCTGTAAAAAAATCAAAATATATTTTTTTTTAAAAAAAGGAAAAGGAAGAGGAGGGAAACGAACAAGAAGATAAAGAAGAAAATAAGCGTTGGCAAGGATGTAGAGAAACTGGAACCCCTGTGCATTTCTGAAGGCAGTATAAAATGGCGCAGCCTCTGTGGAAAGTTAAACTGAATTACCTTGAGATCCAGCAATTCCACTTCTAGGTACATACCCCAAAAAACTGAAAGCAGGAATGCATACATCTGTGCACCAATGTTTATAGCAGCATTATTCACAATAGCTAAAATGTAGAAACAACCCAAATGTCTAGCAGTAGATGAATGGGCAAACATGTGGTACATACACACACAATGGAGGATCATTCAGCCTTTAAAAAGAATGATGCTCTGATACATGCTACAACATGGATGAACCTTGAAGACAGTATTGTAAGTGAAATAAGCAAGTCACATAGGGACAAATATTGTCTGATTCTACTTATATGAAGTGCCTAGAATAGGCAAATTCAGAGACTGAGTAGTAGAACAGAGGTTTCCATCAGCTGGGGGAAGAAGGAGAGGTGGAGAGTTACTACTTGATGGGTAAAGAGTTTCAATTTGAGATGGGTTGTGGTGATAATTGCACAACAATGTGAATGTACTAAACGCGACTAAAAGTTGCACACCTAAAAATAACTAAAATGGTAAATTTTATCTGAGATATATTCTACCACAACTTAAAAAAATAAATAAATGTGGCCAAAAAAGTTCTATGTACACAAATGAACAGGAAAGGGAAATTACCAAATGCAAGGCAACGGAATGAAGGATGATTTTCCTAAGTTCCAACTGTTGCGCAAGAGCTGCTATTATCTTTCACATCCGTCCATGTATTCACACACTCACTGGTGCACAAAGAAACAGACGGGCAGGTCAAAATAACAGTCCAGGTTCAGTGCGATTCTTGCACCAACTCCATGAGGCACACGCAAGGGGAGTTCCAAGGCGGGACAGCAAACGCAGAGGGGAGCAGAGCGAAGGAGGATATACATCACGTGCTGGCATGTTTTCTTCTTTCTGATCTTTTGCCTGGAAAGCCAGACTCTCTGTCCGATGCCTCAGGGCACTGGTTATTTTGGCCACATGTGCACAGATTGCAAGAACACTTCTGTTCAGGCACACCCAACAATCCTCAGGCCTAAGCTGTTGCCTGCCATCCTCTTGCCCGGCTCTCTGCACCAAACCACACTGACCGACAGCAAGGTTGTCCCCTGCCCCAACAGTCTAACCGGTCAGCAGAGGCAGTTCACAGAAAGCAAGAGTTTCAGGCTGACAATGTGCCAATGACATGCAAAGAACTCCCAAACTCTTCAAGTTTCCTATTATGGAGACTTCAGGCACTAATTCAGCACAAACTTTAGTCACCTCTCAATCGCTGGCCTCCTGGAGGCCAAAGAGGGGCATGAATCATCTGGATTAACAGATAAACTCATGTATTTTCTGTTTAGCTGTAGGAACCTTGCACACATCAGATGTGTGTCTGTTCTACCTTATGTTTCCTCAGGCGACTTTGTACTCCCTAATGAGACTGGGATGATAAATTGCATGTAGAAGTCAACACAGAACTGTAATTCACTACAGATACCCACAGAGGACAACCTATATCTGAATCATTAAGGACGAACTTTCTGTATCTTCAAAAATCAAGGCAAATTATCATTATTTCGAGTTCCCTTAGAAGCAGGCTGACAATCTGGAAGACACTGGGGCTACTTTCCTGGAACCATGAAACAATCACATGCAGGCCATTCTAATTAATTACCTGAGACACAACTGGTCGATTTTAGAGTTTGTTATGTTGTGGGTTTTTTTTTAATTCTATTAGCTTACTTGACCTACATTTTCATGTCTTGGCTATAACACTTGGGAAATTAAAAAACTTATCCTAATAAGGAATACTAATTAAAAGTTAAATATAGCAACTAAAATCCAATCTTACTGAAAGTCTCCTCCAAATCATATTTTTGTGGCCCAGCCAATATAACGGTATGTAAGAAACAAGTAGCTTAATTTTTACAACATCCCGTTATACATAATTACTAATAACGAACTACAATGTTTGCTAATGACTGATTACTATAATCGTGTTGCATTCATTTCCCTTTTGCGCCCTACGCATAGGCGCACCATTTCTCTCCACTAATACTAGCAGCAAACATTTAGCAGCTGATTGCCACTGGCTTGTTTAGTCTTGTACTGACTTGTTTGGTGTGCGCAACAGGAAACATTTTGCTTTTGGAGAACAAGGAAAATCGGTTTGTGTTGCGCTTATTAATTTGTGCAGTTATTCAGTGTCTGGTAAGTTCATGTTCAAGAAAAAATATTAATTTTATTTAAATGTTCTATTACTTTATGTTAACGATTACTCATTCACTTCAGCCCTTTGTACTCAGCATGTCTCTACTGAAATAAACCTATGTGTCTATGAAAATTGAAGCTTTTGTTTTTTTTGGGGGCCCATATAAACTTAAACCTTGTTTATTTGGCCCGTGTTAGCCTTTGAGTTTGACATTCTTGCTCTACAGTAAGGGCTTAACAAGGGTTCAGGTTCCATACACAAATTAGAAAATGGTTTCATTCTTCATGACAGTTGAAGATAAAATACTAGTCACTATCTACTAGTTGCTGTCACTATCAACTAACCTTGCTTTGAAAAGAGAAGTGAACCATCACTCCTCAAAGTCAATTCCAGAAATAAGTTAAGTACCGAACACCCTGCTCTGTCCCAAGAGGTGCTCTCCTATCCTTCTCCAGCTCTCACAGGTATCCTGATAAGACGAGAGAACCACTCTGCCTCTTCTCCTATGAATGGTTCAAGACACATGTCAATAATGCCTCTGGGTACCAAGCAGAATGTCTATACACGATTCCTCCACTTACTAGTCTCTCAGATAGTTTTGTCATTTTGAAACACCCTCCTCCATCCATGCTTGGCAGATGCTCCAACAAACACGGTTTTTTCAATGTCCAGGGAAGCTGACACTGAGCATCCATCTCACCTTCATGCCAAACTTTAGACCGGCTGGCAGCCCCGGAAGGAGCATCTGAATTCAGGTCTCACACTCTCTGGATAAAGACCGCTGCTATCGTGATCCATGGTGACCACACTCACTCGGGCAGAAGCAGCTGTGGTAAACATTTCTCTGAAGAGTCAATTCACATCAACCGGGTGCCTTTAAGGAAACAACTTCTTACGAATTTATCTTGAGATAACTGTTCTCAGAAAATTGACACTGCTTAAAGACATCACTATCTCTCTCCCCTCTGACTTCTCCATATCACAGAGCCCAAAACTGGCTCATTTGGACCAAACTGAATGTCCTTGGAGTAGATACCAAGTATAGCATAGTTAGGAGTGGGAAAAAGATTCTCTTGAACTCAGTATTAGTGGTGTCAATCTTCCATCACCCACCTCAAGAAATAAATAAGTGTGGGCAAGCTCTACGTGAGATGTGCCTATACTCTAAAGCTGCCCAACTGGAAAACACCTAGTGGGAGAGAACAGATTGCACTGATCACATTCATAGAGTGATTCACAGTTTTCACAAACACCTTTAGGAACCATTATGTAAAGTTAGCCCTCCAACAAGCCTGTGAAGTAAGCTCAGTGGTATTACCCGACTGCACAGATCAGACTGGAAGAGGTGATAGAGCTCATCCACAGGTACTCAATGGCTGGGTGGTGAACTCAAAGTTTGACAAATCCAAGCTGTTTCTGCACAGCCTATGTTGTCTCCAAACAATGAACCTGCGTGATCCAAAAAGCTCCTCCATCACTGAGAACTGGGTGTTCACGTTCACATGATAAATCTCTGGTTATTAAAAAAAATAAAAAATAAAAAATGACATAACAGAACTGACATAATGCTGCCATTGAGGGACAAGGGTCACACCTATGCTGTAGCTTTCCTTACCACAGCTGAAAATGACCTCAGTATCAGTGGCCTAGAGCACAGCTAAGTCTGTGTTAAGATATTTTGTACTAGGATTTTATCATATTTTATCTGCTTCAGGCACACATAGCTCAACAATTCCAAGACAAATTCAAGGATCTTGCCACACATTATTTCTCATATTCCCCTGAAAAACAACTGTAGTTACGAGACACTTGCGGGGCTCTATAACTTTATTAAATTACTGTAAAAGCATTACAGGTAGCAACCAGTGAGGGAGTATGGCTGAAAGTTAATGTAAGGGTATATGAAACAGAGTAACAACGCTGATTCAACTGAAACAGCTGGAAGAGACTGGTAGAAGGTGGTGTTTTACCGATTACTGCTTCTCTAAATGGGGCTCAAATCCTGGCCCGTGGTTCAGTTGAGCCCAGTCATTCAAATCTCAACTGACAGGCTACTATGGGCCAGGCTACTATCATAGTGCAAGGGAAAGGAAAATTCTTGCTATGGAAAAGCTGACAGCCTCCTGGGGACATAGAAAGCATCCCTATTTATTTTAGAGAGTCCACAACTCAGCAGTGGGGATGTCCACTCCTTTTTTTCCCCCCAATCACAGTTAACACTCAATATTATTTTGTGTTACTTTCAGATGTACAGCAGAGTGGTTAGACAATCATATACTTTACAAAGTGTCCTTCCTGATATTCCCAGTGCCCATCTGGCACCATTATGATATTGTTAACTATAGTTTCTGTGCCACAGGGGATGTTCCCTTCTGACTGGAAAATCTCCAAGAGCACGTGAACTGGGCAAGAGCTTTGATGAAATCTACAAGCAATTTCAGTAAATAAAAACATGGGAGGGACTTAAACAGGAAATAAACACAAAATCATTTCATGGCCAGTGGCGTTAAAAATCATCAGCTTTTCCAAATGAAAGCAGTGTACAAAAACAAAGAGGGAAAAGGAAGAGTCTCTATTAGCCTGCAGTAAGTCAAGGATGGGCCCGGTAATCTCAGGGATAAACACTAAGAGTAAAGGAATTAACAAGCCAATAAAACAGGGAAAATGGAATCACTTTTTTGCTTAACCCAAAAGAAGTCAAGAAGGAAAAGAACATAAAACAGGCAGGCCAAGTGGAAAACAAGTTGTAAGTTCGTAGATAAAAACTCAAACACATCAGTAATCACATAAAAAGGTAAATGGATCAACTACTCCAATTAAAATAATGGATAAAAACATAGGGAGGGAAGGACACCAGTACATTACAACAAACATGAAAGAGGGTAAAAGCCTTCGCTTGGGTCTGTCTTCTTGCCCATAATGAGGAGCCTGCCAAGTCTAGCAGGGTCCTGTGTGCATCAGTATCCCCACCTTTCACAACTCCATGCACTGCCAGGAAAGCAAATCACTCCACTGGAAAAGGCATTAGAAAATGCTGCTGTCTTGCTGATTCTCCTGTTCTTCCCTGCTAGCAATAATTCACTTACTGCTTCCTTGCATATGCATATTAAACCCTGCATTGTCTCTAGATTATCACATTGTTTTATTGGAAACTGCCTAACGAACTCTATGGTGGACACCACTAATCATAAAAAGGGATTCCTTTTTTCCTGCCCACATTCCTGGCCCCATCTTTCTGTCCCCCACACTCCCCAAGTCCCAGCCTCCAAGTACCAGGCTCCATTAGTACAGTAATAAAACCACTACTGTTTGGTTAGCAGTAATGAGTTCTAAAAGTATCAATGGAGTGTTTCATGGAGAAAGGCTATTGTTAGAGGCAGCAAACTTCCCCAGCATCAATTAACTACAGTAGATTGTGGCAGCCTTTTTGAAAGCATGTCAGGAATGCAATGAAAAACAGTACAATCCATGCTCCTCAAGGACAACACAGTGTGCCTCAGACAATCAAACAAAATGGCCACTACCTAGATACACTCCTTTCTATAGAAGCTGGCTCTATTGTAGTCTTGTCTTAAAATCTGGTGCAATTATTGTCCTAATACTGAGAGGTAGGGTTTCTGTTGCTGCCTGCTAACCTCCCAAAATATCAGTCACCTTGACTTCCCCACAGTTCCTCCTATAAATATATTCTTTATTACTTGATATGTTAACTTAAAAAGATAGAGAAGAGAAGAAGGGAGGGAAATTTCTCAGTTCTCTGACTACTGGGTTCAAGGACAGAATTGGGAGGAGAGGGTAGTTGATTAACCTTTCTGTGTCTCCATTTTCCTCATCGCGTTTATATGAAATCACTGTCATTCAACTATTTTTGACTTACAACAATAGCAAGTTCATAGGGTTCAAACCAATGACAATAGAAACACTTGATTACCTGGTTAAGGTAAGATATGGAAATAAGCTGCCATTTTAGGCTAGCTTTCTGATCATCATCTTAAGAGATGAATTTCTTCACTTTAAAAAAATGCATTTTTCTTTAATACAGGTACTAACCAAAGAAGTATTTTGGTAAGTTTATGCTTTGATCAATCCAAATTTCTCCATTTTTCTCTACCAAAGGTCTCTGTTTTTTGTTTTGTTTTGTCTAACAGCAGGTGGAAAGGCATTCCTCACTTATGGATAACAAAATATACTAGGAAGACTATATCCTGTCCCTTCCCTGCAAATGAAAACAACTTCACTATCATTACCAAGACCAGTCAAGGGTTGTCCTGCCTTCTGCACAGAAAGCAATACGGAGAAAGAAAAGGGGAACAGAAACACATCAATAGTGTGGAGAAGTCAGAAAATGAGGAAGAGAAAGTGATAGAGGAAATGGACCCGAAAGAAGGGAATGTTATATTTTCCCATGACAGCCTTTAATTCTTTTTATATTTGTCAATACTGAATCTGTCAGAAATGCTTGCTATAAAATTGCGGCTTCTTGGTAAGAGATTAAATATCTAACCATCTAGATACAAAATTATTATGTACCAGACTAGAACTGAAAATTCTTTCCTATTTTCTTCTGTCCCACATGAATTTTATTGTCTTTAGGAAGACAGGTGTCTTTTATTAATAGAGGCACTAAAAATAAGTTAGTCTAGGAAAAAGTTAAAATTGAAATCAATTCAACAGGAGACTTGCATACATTTTCTTCCTAATTTTAACTTTATGGGGAAATAGAAGGTAAGAAGAAACATAAAAATGAAGCAGGAGAAAAGATGATCATACAAGAATCACATGTCAACTGCGAACTGCCGCGTCTCCCTTCTCTTCTCTGGAGGAAAAGTCTCTTTTGTTACCCTTTCTGTGCCTTGTTAAGCTTATGAAAACAATGCACAAGGACAGCCTTCACTGGGCCAAGTGCCACCTGCCACGAGCTCAAAGACAATACAAAACCGCAAGAACCAGTCTCATTTACACAGAATTTACAGAAGAATTTAATGAGTGAAAACACAGTCAAGGCAAAGTGCTTTCTCAGCCTTCAAGCTGATGAAGAATCACTAGGTACAAAAATCTTAGAAAGGACGAGATTAACACCCTCCCCCTCCCCCACTAAAAAAAAAAAGAAAACATGACTATGTGACCTAGTGTTTGACTTTCAAATGACACTTGGGATGCTTTTATGATTTCAGCTGTGAGGTCACCATAATGAAGTCATCTTTTTTGAGCACTGGGGCTAGCACACACCCTGCCCACTCGAAATGTACATTGGGAATTAACTATAAGCTCAACTGAAAGCTCAAAGTCCAAAGGATACAAAGGTTATCTTGTGACATCAAATAAAAGGGTACCACCGTGTGCTCAGCTCCCTAAGAATTTGGTCATACAGGAGTCATTCAAGCGAAATATGCTGTTCAGAGTGCTAGGAATTTGCAGAGATTTAATGGGAGTGGAATGGAGGTAAGCTGGAGACGGACAACGCCAAGCCCTAGCTGGTAAACAAATGACTAGGCACCAGTATATGAGGTAAGCTATAATCCTAATTAAGGTAATGAAGAAAAATAGCTGGCTGGCCCTGTCCTTCACCCAAAGTAGGTTAAACATAACGAGGGCCTCTTAGGAAGAGGGAGAAAGTGAATTTTAAGGCTGACTTCATATCTATATTCTCTCTCCTGAACAGTCTTGTCAATGAAATGAATGGATAATATCAGCAAATGTGGGTTACCTGCAAATTCTTAAAGGAAGTGGTTTATTTGTCTTGAGCAAACATCTACCATTCTTCCAACATTCTTCTTCCACTAGTGGCATGTAAAATACTCACCACTTCACTGACATATCCACACCCAAATACACAACTAATTATGCCCACTATTTGTTCAAGCTTCACATCATTTCACTTTCCCTTCCCAGATTTTTACTCTTTCCTCAACTCATATCAAAAACTTACTTGCCTATACCTGATTCTCGTAGGACAGTATATTTGGCCAACTAGCCCTTAGGAAAGGTAATGCAAACTAACCAAGGACTTCAAGTAGTTTTCCTAACAGGGAACTCTTGCTCAAGGTGAGGAGAGAGGGAAAGGATAATGTTTCTTTAAAAAAAAGTGTTTCTCTATGTAATCCAAGGACCATAGGGATAGGAGTGGTAGCTTCTCCTTCTTTAACTAGAGCTAATTAACAGCTACTGGCACATTGGATGATTTTGTAGCAAGCGGGTGGAGGATATAATTTTGGGCAAAGGGCACAAAATACCTCTGGACAGCTAGACAGCTGCCTATATGGCCACACTGCTCACAACATTAATATTCTCTAAGGAGAGCTGATTTTAATCAAGTAAATTTTTTATTGAGTTCACTTTTTCACCCAGAAAAATAAGAACCTTGCATGAAGGGAATAAAAACACTTAATAATTCACGACAAGTAAGTAATAATTAAATAAATAAATACTACAACAACACACACACACACAACAAAACCATTAATGTACAGAGATGAGGGAGGAGAGATGATGTTCAGCCAGGCCTGGGCCCCGTGACAGCTGTGCTGAAATCATAATCCCTAAGGCAAGATTTAGCCAGCATTCCTCCTGAGTCAGTGAGAAATCTTATCAGCTACATGTTGCTGATCAGGCCTAAGAATCCTGGGGCCTTGACAATCACTTTCAGAAAGCTACATCCACTCAGAATTAACCAACAAGAGCTGGCTCTGCTGGTGGTTCTGATGGGCTAGTCTGGAGTAGTCAGCATAAGTGTGGTCCTTCCCAGGTGCCAACCAGTGACTACCCCTGTCCTGTGCCAATGAGACAACCACCATATCATCAGCCAAATTGAAGGCCAACAGGATGGCATGATGTTTGAAGTTGGCTCCACTGGGAACTGCCATTGGTCTGCTGCTCGCGTTAACGCCCCTGTGTGACAGGAGTTTGGAACAAAAGCACTGTGTTCACAGCCTGTGTTCCATGTTGACAGTGAGCACTTAACATAATGGCTGTTTTCTGAAAGATGACATTAACACTATTGGCTGTTTTCTAGGAAGAGGAGCCCATATACAGGACTGAGACAGACCTCAGTGTTTATTCTCCCGACCATTCACAAGCACTATGGTCTTCCTTTTTCTCCAGAATTGTAATTTGAAAATCATATTTTTTCTTCTCATTTTGCCTTCAGTTCACATACCTAGTCTGTTACTAAATATTGTGACTTCTGTCTCTTGAAATATTTATCTGGTTTCATTCGTCTTTATTTTAATAACCTTGACTTCATCGCATTACATCGTGGTGTCAAATCCCAGCTCCAGCGCTTACTATATGGCCCTGGGCAAGTTATTTACTCCTCTAAGCCACCATCTGAAAATGATCATTGTGGGAATTAAATAGGGTAAAGAATATAAAGTGTGTGGCACACAGTAGGTCCTCAATTAAGGGTCAGTATCATCACCAGCACAGTCATAAACTACGTCTTAATCACTATGTCTTCTCTACCCAGGGTCACTGTTAGCACCATCAACTTCATTTGACCCTCTCGATTATATCCCACATCAAATAGGAAGCTTAAACCACAAATCATACAAAACCCTCCACCTCCACCACTGCCTTTCCATGACTTCCATCACACTCCGGTCCTTAGCTTCCTCCACAGTCAGAAAAACTTACTCTCTGCTCTTCACCTCTTTTTATGAGCTCCTAAAAAATACACTCTGACCACAGTTTAGTTCAGGATAGGGACCATGATTTTATTTCCTTTCTCTACTCAAGCACACACTGGCGCACGTGCATGCATGCACACGCAGATGCACGCACACACAAAGAAAAACATTACTATATATAAAGAATTAATAAATAAATTGTATTATAGCACCTTAATACTAAAACTGGATTCTCCTTATCCTCCACACAGAGTGAACTTACTTCTCATGCAAGGCAGTTGGATTTGGACAGAAAACAGCTAATGATTTGGCATAATCATACTCTGATTTCCTTGCAGCACTTTACTATTGTGTTACATTAATAAAGTAAGAGTTGAGAAAGCACAGGAAGGACCTCTCAGTATTCCATCAGAGGCTCTTAACTTACGACTTTAAAAGCCTGAGAAGAACTTTATGAAGCCAACTGTATACCCTTCCTCTCTTAACTAGTCAACTTCCAATTTTTTTTTTAAAGCATGTACTAAGGATTCATTTAGATATCAATGCACAGCAATCATTCACCCAGGTCTGGCATTCAGAACTAACCACTTCGGAGGGGGGGGGGG
>PVJC01017665.1:0-15681 GCA_004026665.1 Murina feae | reverse complement strand
TAAGGAACACAATGCAACAAAGACACAGGTTGGAACATTAATGATGAACACACAGACTGTTTAAAGTAGATAAAAAAGACCTCAGTGCTACATATTATAACCCAGCACAAATATGCACTTTTTCAATTATTGTACAAGCGGAAGGTAACCCAATGCTCTTTAAGTAACTTCCAAATATGTACCTCATTCAGAGTTGGCGCAACACGATTAATCCACTTATCAACCCCTGTTCCTACCCACTGCCCATCCTCATGTCATTCAGAGATGGAGGAGTGATTTTCCAACCCAAGTTACTGACTCTAACTCTCATCCTTATAAACAGATCCCTCAGACCCCCCAAAATACTAAACATGTTGGCAGTGCTACAGGGACGGTAGTCATCTGTAGTTTCTTTCATCTATTGAGTACCTACTGTGCGCCAAGTACTGCACTAGTGATTTTTTTCTTACTCATCATGGTGATCAATTTTCTCTGCCTAGAAGGACCATTTCTCTCAGGAGGTTGAAGGAAAGGGAAGATAAAAAGAGATTGCTTCTAATAGATAAAACAAAGGAGAATGACCCAATCCACTTGAAGTGTAGTAATGTTAGTGGCTTCTGAACATGGGGAAGAGATGACAGCGGCAGGAGCCAATGGGGTCAATGTGGCAGGCAAAAATTCAACATGGGAAGAATCAGGTTCCTCACCATTTAATGCAGCGGCCACAGTTCAGTGGAAGAAAAGCTTTGGGGACTTTCCCAGTGAACAGGGAATTGCGAGGGAGGACGGAAGACATGAAGAAGAGAGACCGATTTCCATGCAAGCTCAATCCAGCTCCCTGAAGACAGGCCGTGCCAGGAGTCAGCCTGCAAAGCTGGACAACTCTCCACTCTGCCCTAGGCTGCGGGAGTTTTTTCCTGAACTACTGGGTGAGGAAAAGGAAAGGGCATTAAAAAAAAAAAAAAAGAATCTGATAACATTAAACATTCAGTCCAAGTCATTTAGGGGAAATGACATACTCTGTCTTTAGGCAAGGATGAAAAAATAGAGAAAATAAAAGAAATGTTTTAGGTTTTTATTAATTAAACATCAACATAAGTATAATGGCGGCCACACGTTAATCACATTACCTATTACGTGCTCAGCACTGCAAGTTTAATGTGCTCTATCTTTTAAAATATCTTTTATTGATTTTAGAGACAGTGGCCAGAGAGGGAGAGAGATAAAGAAACACCGATAGTTGAAATAAGGATCGGCTACCTCCTCCCCATCCCCTATTGGAGATTGGGCCCACAACCGAACCGGCAACCTCTCAGTAGATGGGATGACTCAACCAACTGAGTCACACTGGCCAGGGCATACCATTTCTAATGTCACACCAGCCCAGTGTGGCACATAATAGTTTCCCCACTTTTAAAGGTGAGGAAACTGATGCCTACAGAACTTAATTTTTTGTGTGTCCAAGGTTACAAAGTGATAAAGCCAGTATAAAAAAGTCTTAGTGGCTCAGAAGCCTCTGCCTTTCCCCCACCCCCCTCTTTCAGTTCATCACATTTACTACCTTTAAATCATTAACAAAAATGTTTCCATTGCCCTAGCTTATTTGGTTCAGTAGAGCGTCAGCCTGCAGACCAAAGGATCCCAGGTTTGAATCCAGTCAAGGCACAAGTCAGGTTTGTGGGCTCGATCCCCAGTGGGGGATGTGCAAGAGGCAGCCAATCAATGATTCTCTCTCATCATTGATGTTTCTCTTTCTCCCACTCCCTTCCTCTCTGAAATCAATAAAAAAAATTTTAAACAAATGTTTCCATTATGGTCCTATGCCAGGCACTATAGAAGAATGAAAAAGAAGAAGACAATGAACTTCTAATCAATGAGAAAATAAGGTGAAGGCAACGTCTCAGATTTAAAATGGGGCAGTATGTGTGTGGCACCTGCAAGGTAATATGGTGAAAAGTGAAAAGTACAAACTCTGTAGTCAGAAAGATTTCAGCTTGAGATCCCACCTAAGCCAGTAATTATGATTCGGGACAACTTACCTACATTCTAAGACTCTGGTTTCTCATATGTGAAATGGGGCTCATGACGGCAAGAGCAATGATTCAATTTCTACCACCACGAAGACAGAAACCTACACTACCATCACAAAAGTCAGAATCGAAAAGAAGTGTGGACTATACAAGGAACTGAGATTGCCGTCTTCATGGCATTTGCCAAATATCTTCAACGACAGCAGGTAAGACACCTGAAAGGGTAAATAAAATGATGGGTCCATAACTCCCACACACTCTCCATTTAATGCAGAGGTCACCATCTGGCTCCTGAACCACAATTCTTTCTCCTCTTCCCGTGGTTCTTCTCTCAAGTTTAACACTAACTCTGACCTAACAGAGTCTAATGTTTGCACAATAGCAAGTTTACTCTCTATCTCCCCTCATTCAGAAGGCTAATGAACACAGTAGATAAACTTTAGGAGTTGAGGTAGCCCCCTCCTTGACAAGAAAAACAGCATTCATGTAAATAACATGAAACTCACATTCGGTAACACTGACATTAAATAAGGACTTATCCATACTGCAGACATTCGGTATCACTGTGAGAAAGATGTACAACATGCATTAAAACAAATATGAGCTTGAAATGACAGAAGAAAGAGTCAAATTCAGCCCCCTTCCAAGTAAAGTCCCAAGAGATGACTTGCTCAAAATCTGTCTTGAGAGTAAACTGGGAGAAAATATCTTGATTCTCAGAACAGTTCTCACTCTTCTACATCCCCTTAGCTTCTAACAACTTAATGGATGATATTATCTATTCTTCAAGACTTTATTATATTATCTGTAGTTTTAAACATCCACTGATATCAGTATTATTCTATAGAAACAGAACTTCTAATTGAGGAGGAAGACTGGTTTTGCAAGAAATATTAGGCCATTAAACCAAACAAAGCCTTGTCCTGCCGTAGGACAGTGGGCTTTGTTCTGAGCCGGGAACCTAAGCACACCTGGGAGAAGGGTAGATGTACAGAGTACTCCCTTCAGGGCCTGGGGGGGGGGGGGGGGGAGGAGTATATTTGCAAATCAATGAACTCGAGAGGCAGTTATAAAGCAAGGTTCTTGCCTGTTACCCATGTTACCGGCACTCTGGATTTGGGATTTAGGACACCCCAGAGTCCGCGCGTGTTATTAAAATGGTGATTTCTCCACTTCTTCAAAGCATCGCTTAGTTTTTTTGGTCTTTCTGCAATATAATTAGGCAGCCAACTTAAATGTTCACAATCCCACTCCACATCAAAGTCAACATCACAGAACCAGGAACCAGGAGACTCAGGTACTAGTTAGCCTTGATAATCACTGACCAGTTTGGGGGTCCCAAATCACTTTACTTCAACTGGACCTTTGTTTCTAGAACCATAAAAAAAAGTTGGGCCAGATGGTCTTCAAAATCCTTTCCATATCTGGAAGGAGACTTGACGTGGGGTGGTGAACACGCAATACATATACAAGATGATGTATTATAGAATTGTACCCCCTGAAACCTACTTCATTTTATTAACCAATGTCACCTTAATAAATTCCACTTAAGAAATCCTTCCCATATCTAAAGATCTCAAATTCTCAATCTGGCACACACTGTAGACACAGGAAAACCCAACATGTTCATTAAAAAAAAAAAAAAAAAATCACAAGACATCATTTAAGGAAAACTGTGTGTCAAAGCAATGCTTATTTGGGCAATTTCCACACAGGTAAGCTTTGTATTTTCCAAAGGCAAAATGTTACTTCCATTTCTCCAGAACAAGGAAAGGATGTTGGGAACACAAGTCATTCTGCTGACATTCTAGGTATCTATCGGTCAGTGAGGGGACAAGAACCAGATCAGCTTCTTAGAAAGGACAGAAGAAAAACGTGTTCCAGAAAAACCAGAAAGAGAGCTGCTTTGAATGTCAAAAGAATCCTTGCCTCCAAGCCCTTCTAATTCAGCCTTCTAATTAGCAGTGATACCCAACCTCCTTTTGATGAAAGGAGTGAAAAGAACTTATTTCTAGATGCTGTGGAAAAAGCAGCTGCCTCATACCAGCAAGACCACCAACAATTTACTCCTCAGCATCTGTCCCCAAGCACTTTATCCTTTCTCCCTGACATCTCAGAATACAAATGTGCCTTCCCAACGTTCTCTTCAGAGGCAGGAATGAACAAAGACCAGCAAGAACCCTCAAAAGGTTTTAAGAATGAAAGAATAAAAGACGAGCATTAGCCACTGGACTCAACGCTCTGGGCCAGTCATGCAGAAGGCCTGCCTATCTTGTCATGCCGAAACTAGTTTCTTAGAGAAACATCAACATGGGATGTTCACATTTCAAGTTATTTTGGAACAGGGGTTAGAAAATGTCGCAAGTGATCTCCTTATTCTCCTTTTCTCAAAAAAATTTAGTATGTATATGAAACAAGTACTTATGTTTATGAATTATCCCTGCAAACCCTTTAGGACAGTGCTGGCCACACCCTAACTGTCCAATGAATTTAGCAATGTAAATAAAGTTTTCATTCCACCTTTGCTCTATTTAATGCCACCACCACATCACAGTTTAGTCCAAGAACTCACAGATGCATTATCCAAAGATAATTCCTCTGAATCCCTTCCCTAAACCTGAATTCTATGTAGTTTCCAACATGTATTCATTCATTCATTCATTCATTCATCCCTCATTAGCAATCTAATGACATAAATATTTGATTACAAATAAAAGAGATCACTTTAAAGGTTGAGGTAACCGGAAGAAAAAGGAAATGACACCATCCTCATAGTTTATTTATCTTCCCTCATTATTTTTTCTATTTACATTCAGTTTGGTTTCCACTTTCTCCATTACTTACTTCTCAGCAGACATAAGTACCTGTGAGTCGATGTTATGTGTAATGAGAAGATATAAGATTATTAATTTTTAAAAGAAGTTTATGTAGGAAAAGAGAAGTTTTTCAATTAATATACATGAAATGGTCCAAGTCGGTTTTGCTCAGTGGATAGAGCATCGGCCTATGGACCAAAGGGTCCCGGGTTCAATTCTGATCAAGGGCACATACCTCAGTTGCAAGCTCCTCCCTGGCCCAGTCCCTGGTCAAGGCTTGTGCAGGAGGTAACCAACCAATGTGTTTCTCTCACATTGATATTTCTGTCTTTCCCTCTTCCACTCTCTCTCTTAAAAAAAAAATCAATGGAGTAATGGCCTCAGGTGAAGATTAATATATATATATATATATATAATATATATATATATCTCACACGCACACACACACACACACACACACATAAAATAGGTCAAACAGGTGATGAAATGCAGTGTTGGAGTTGCATTCATTGAATAACCATTGGTTCATTCAATAAGCAGGTACCAGAGCTGTGGGAAGGCCCAGAGACGGAAGTCTGAAGATGTGCTACTATGTCAATAAATGGGCATGGACTGATAAATACTATGTGTGAAGCCCTTTTACATTTATTAGATTTTTACAACTCTCTTAGCTAAAGACTTGTGGTATATTTATTTTAGAGAAAACAGAACCACAAAGTCAACTGCTCAACTGAGATGAGACCAAAGCCTTAGCATTCAGCCACCAAGCATGTGATATGATCTGTCACTACTTCACACAGGGCAGAAAGCATTACCAAGGCACATAGAAAAATCAATCAAAGAGGAACTTGTATTGCGGGAAAGTTAGGAAGAGTTTCTAAAAACTAAACAAACAAAACAAGACTAAGGGTATGCTTCAGGGACACGGGGGTCAACAGAAGAGCTTCCAATGGTCAAAGCTGGAACAATTTGAACAATAGATAAAGCAGTGTTGGATTACAGCCCAAAGAATAAATATCCAGGAATCCATATTGATATAAAGAAATTACAGAATAAATAAATGGGGTCGGGGCAAATCACTCATGCAGAAGAATTCCAAATAATGTATGTAGATAAGCCACCTCAAGGTAGTAGGGCTTAACCCCTCACTCCTTAGTGTTGTTGCACATAGCAACTTTCTTCCAGAGTGCAGTATGCAAAGGGAGAATGGGAAGACATGCGTGTGTGTGTGTGTGTGTGTGTGTGTGTGTGAGAGAGAGAGAGAGAGAGAGAGAGAGAGAGAGAGAGAGAGAGAGCGCGCGAGAGAGCGCGTGTTAGTTTACTGCAGAGAAACTTGGCAAATACTACGTCAGGCAAGTGATCAAGGTCAACATCAACAATGGTAAATTAGGTTAATAGTATGCACCCTTGACTATGATGTGATGAAAATGGCACTTTACCTCGGTGGTCTTCCTCTCAAAAACCAATAACCTCGGCCTACTCATCAGAGAAAAACATAAGAAAAATTCTAACTGAGGGGCATTCTACAAAATAGTTGATCATGCTTCTCAGAACTGTCAAGGTTATCAAAAACAAGGAAAGTCTGAGAAAATCTCAGCGCCAAAAGGAGTGTTAAGGAGACATGGTGACTCAATGTACTGTGGTATTCTGGATGGGATCCTGAAAAAAAAAAGTGCATTAGGTGAAAACTAAGAAAATCCTAACAAAGTATGGACTTTAGCTAATAATGTCTCAGTACTGGTTCATTAATTATGGCAATTGTACCACACCAAGGAAAAATGTCAGTAGGAGAAACCAGTTGCAGAGTATATAGGAATTCTCTATACTCTCTTCTCAATTTTGCTATAAATCTAAAACTCTTCTACAATAAGAACTTCATTTCAAAAAATTAAATTAAAGAGGAAAGAGTGAGAGGCAATGTGCAATGGAACACAGATGGATGAACTTGGCCAAATTCACTTCGGCAGCAACTGCCAATCTTCATCCCTTCCTACCTCCCACTATCCTACCATCAAGGAGAAGAAACACAACCCAAGGTCTCCAAGGCAGAACTCTACTGGGGTCTAAATGTGCTTCACACTCATAGGAGAGTCCAGATCTTACTCAGTAGTCAAAGGTGTCACAGGCACTTTTTGCTCTTTTCAAATAGAGAAAGGGCCTCCCGCCTCCCCCCTGCCCCACCCCCGATCCCCCAGCATGCTCCTCAAAAATTCCTCTTGGAATGAAGGGAGTCTGTCTAGTCTACATAGGCCTCCACCCGGCCTCTGACTACAACCACACATCCTTTCTTATCTCTTTGCTTTTGCTTCACCTCTAGTTATGAGAACAACTCTTAGCATTTGCAAGCTTTTATAAGATTAAATGCAACTGAAACTACTTAAAAATAATTCTTTTTCCTGTGTGCTTCTCATTTCCGGCAATTTCTCCAGCCCTATGAATAGCTTAGTATGCCAAACTGACCACAGTGATCACTTCTTCATCAAGCACCTGTCAAGAATCAATCTGAGATTCAAAGGCAAGAGGGGAGCACCTGGAGAACTCCAGAAAGGGGAGGGACATCCTCCCTTCTGCTGACCAAACAGGCACACCACAAACCACAGCTAACCTGAAAATAAGGATCCCGATGAAAATGGGAACACTCCTGACACCGTTCCAAACGTGGTCTTTGACATCTTGCACAGATGTAAGCTCGTGCTTTTTTGCCTCCCAGAACTACTACTCTTTCAAAATCAAAAGGGATTTCAATTCAACTCAAATAATGCATCTACCAGGTGAAAAGACACCATGGTAAGTATGCAGAAACTGCTGGAACAGAGGACACTTCTTACGTCCATTCATTTGGTGGACGGAGATATTCAACGTGAACTTTTAGGGAATTCTATTAGGACACACCTATTTTCTTCTATAGGACACATTTAAATGAATGGTTTTTCCTAAAAACATGTGAGGGCAGTGCAGGGACTTCTGTAAAATAATACTCCTTTTGAAACCAATAAATTCCCTAAACTTCCAGAGTTTACTCCACCCACACTGATGTCCACAAGTGCAGTCACATCACAGGCACAGGCCCGTGGGGAGCTGAAGTGAAACAGCCCTGCAAGTCCGCACCTGCTGTCCAGCCCAGGAAACTGCTTCACAGCATCATTTCCAATGTTTTCCGTCTGTAACTTTGAGAACTGAGCCGCAAAAAAGCACTTGCAGCCAAATAAAGGTTCAAACCTTCCCCTGGAGGGAAATTCATGAAAAAAAAGCAAAGAAAATGACAACATCATTAATGTATGAAGCAGTTCTCAAGTCTGGGTGATTCTGTTCCCCAGGTCACATTTGCCAATGTATGCAGATATTTTTGATTGTTACAACAGGGAAGAGAGAATGCTGCCCACGGTTAACCCCTGGCATCCAGCAGGTAGATCCCAGGGATGCTACTAAACACCCTACACTGTACGATGTACAGGACAGCCAGCCACAACAGAAGTTATCTGGCCCCAAATGTCAAACACGCACTGTAGTTAAGAAACCTTGTTCTAAAGTCCTGCCTCCCGCCCTCTGCCCTTGAATACTTACATGACCTCTGCTTTCTCATCCCCTTTCCATCTTCTGCCATCTAACTTCTGCCCAAGATGTCTAATTTTATAATTGATTACTTGCCACGACTGACCTCAAACTAGACTCATCACAACAACATTCATCACCAGTGTTTCCAAGCCAACTCCTCACTGCCTGCCCTCCTTCAGGAAATGTCACACTTTGCCTGTGTCCAGGGTTCAAAACTTCAGAGCCACTTTTCACTTCATTCCCCCCAGCTATCTGCACACAGTTGCTCAGCACTGCACACCCAGTACCTAGCACTTTGCCGGCCACACAGAACTCATGCAAATATCTATTAAATGAAAAAACACATTATTAAAAATATGAAAGTCACTTTTTTACTCCTTCCTTATCTCCCATCCTCCAAATCAAATCAGTAACAAAGCCTTGGAAATTCCACCTCCAGACATAAAGGCACCAATTCAATGTCCTGCCTAGAAAGTCAAAACCATCTCATCCATCCTACAAATGCCAGATCCATCTTCCTCAAGCACAATCCCCATTTTATTTTGTCACTATTTTCCCCTCCTTACCTGCTCCCCGCCCCACACCACCCCCACCCCCAGCCAAAACAAAAAAAACTTTCAACATCCCAACAGAGTCTTCCAGTCCAAACCTGACACTGACATTCAGGATTTTATGTTTTCACCACCACCTTTTCCAGCTGCCGCCTTTTGTCTCCTGCTTGTTGTCAAGTCTACAAAGAGAACATTTAATAAGTTGCTGGCACTCATGTCCAGGAATGCCAGCATCTATTAGAAAGACACAGTAGAAACCATCCTTGGCTCAAAGGATCCTTTAGGCTCCCCTTACAACCACGGCTTCGAACATTCTTACTCGGGTCCTGTGTTGCCACTTTCCACTCCTCTACCCTTCCGATCCACCATTTTGTTTGGCATAGTCGCCTGGATTATGCTTTGACTTTTCTCTGAAAATATTCTGGCTCCCACACTGCCACGCCACAGCCTTAGGCAGGGGAAGCCTTGTTCCCAAACCCCATCTCAGGTCTGGGATCCCAGCACCAGTGTGAGGGGACTGCTTCTGGATTACTTACCACACACTCAGAAAACCAGCTAAACTGTCTGCTGCCCCTGCGTGCCACCAAGCTCTCCTCCCTATGTGGTATCACAGTCTTCTCCATTTGGCCCTGTCTCTAGCTCTCCAGAGCACACCCATTTCTTCTATACCCAACTTAAATGACGCCTTCTTCCTGAAGCCTTTCCTAATTTTTCCACCCAAAACAATCAGAATTGCCTTCTCTTCTAAATCATCTGGTCACTTTTACCCTGTGTTTAAAACTTGAGACAGAATTGACACATAACATTATATTCATTTCAGGTGTACAACCTTGGTTTGATATTTGTATACATTGTGAAATGATCACATCAAGTCTGGTTTAACATCCATCACCAAACAGTCACAAAATTTTTCCCTGCGATGAAATGTTTATGTTCTAGTCTCTTAGCAACTTCTTTTCTCTTTTGTTTCTTTTTTAGAGAAAGGAAGAGAGGAAGGGAGAGAGGGAGAAAGGTAGAGAGGAGAGAGAGAAAAAAACCATTGATTGGTTGCTCCACTTATTTATGCATTTATTGGCTGATTCTTGTATGTTCCTTGAATGGGAATCAAACCTGCATACATTGGGACAACACTCTAACCAACTAACTAAGCTACTCAGCCAGGGTTCACTCTTTTTTAGAATAAATATTACCATACTGTGCCTTGATTTACATTAATCACTTTACCTCTTTTGCTTGAGTCAACACGGTCCCTATTAGCTGTGTGGTCTCAGGCACATTAATTCTCTATGCTCTTTCTTCACCTAGAAACTGCGGATAATAATGGTGCATATCTCACAGCCATGATGATAAACTTACATATGGCTTAAAAGAGTACTTGTGCATGTAAATGCTACCTATTATTCATGTTTTATTCCTCCCAGCACTTAAAGTTTTGCATATTAATTGCTCAAAAAAAATCAGTTGAATGTTAATTTGGTCATCCCAAAGTATATTAAGTTCTAGCAGGAAAAAAAAACTAGCATTTCTTGAGGATGACCTACTCCTCTTATTATGCATCTTATTAAGCACTTTACCTCCTATGTAAATTTTAGTTCTCACACCTCTTTGAACTAGATACTATTCCTATTTTACAGATAAGCATCGGAGACATTGAGCATTTTGCCTAAAGTCACTAGTCTGACTACAAATGCCATATTCTTCCCACTCAGCCCGCTGCCTCCATAATGTGGAGTTTTTCCTATTCACGGCCCCACATTAAGGTAGCCCAGGGATACAACAGTGAATAAAGACTAGCTCCCCTCTGGCAACTCCCAGGCCAAAGGACAAACAGGCAGGCTTTTCACCAATGCCAGCTCTCAGGGAACTGTGACAAGGAAATGAAATGTTTACAGATGTTGTATTGTAGCCACTTTTCTCCACAGACCTTATCCTGATGGATGGAAGGACTACCAGGAGGAAGAGAGGAGAAGAGAGGAGAGAAGGGAGAGAAGAGGAACAACAAGCTGCCTGTCCCAGCAAGGAAACTCCCTGAGGTTCCCAGCCTGGAAGTGCCTGACGCCTCACTTTATTTATTTTCTTATATGGCACTAAGAAATTCAACGTCTCCTTTAATGGTGTTGTTGTATGTTTTTTTTCCCTGGAAAGTTCAAGTACTATTCCAGCAGGTAATTTTGACATCCAAAAACCCAAATGGGCTCCAATAGTTAAAGACAAAGAAACTGAATTATCCAGATAACTTCCCTACATCCTCCCCCTTCATTCTGCTCTTCTGGTTTCCTTCCAATTTATCCAGGTGAACCATCTGTGCTTGTGATTTTAAAAAAACTGTTCAAACCCGGTTACCAAGTTCTTCCATTTGTAATTTATTAATTTTAAAAAAGAAAAGTTTCAATTTTCCTTCCTGTATACCCAGGTGAAGCAGGATTAGGTCACCTCTAACATCTTTAAGTAAAGCAACGTTAAATCCAAAACACACAACTTTAATATATCACCTTCCATCGGCCAATTTTACAATAGTGCTAATTGCAATTTTAAAAGATGACGGTATCTTTTGGATGCACCACAGGAAGAATAATGTATTTAGTCTACAAATTCGTAGAATACTGAACAATGTGCCAAATGCTTTTCACCTCCATGGTCTTAGGAGTCCTGACATGAGACAGGCTTTTAGAGAGCTTTAGAAATAATGGTCATGGAGGTGGTACAGAGGGCCACACATTTTTAAATGCTCTTGGAATAACTGTTCTTCCCAATGTCGAGTGGGAATGTCACATGAGGAGAATTTAAGACAAAAGAACATCTACGCAAAATGTAATTTCCCACTTATTTTAAATCTCACTGTACCTATCCTTAAAAGGGGGCTTGGAAAATGTCAATGAGACAGGAGCATAAAGCCTGAGTTTAAAACAAAACAAGACACAATATAGTAGTTAATTGGGGTGGAAGAGAAAAAGACGTCTGACATCTGAAAATACTTGCACAGGCCGGGAAACTGGTCCACTGCAGGGACCATCTATGCCAGGACCAGTGGGCCCTTGGTTAAATGAACTGAATTACCAGAGTCACCGAGAGTTAAGCAGCCACGGTCAATGACAACCCTGCCCACTGTATTAAAATGAAGAAATTATGAATCAGTTCTCTAAAGTTAGTAGCTGGACTCATTCCTGTTTGACTTTTCAAGCTGGTTCAGTCCAAATAGCGAGTATATAGTGACTGACTTCTAAAGCAGAAAGGGGAAAAATAACTCCCTCCCATGAAAATCAGAAGGACGGCATCCAGCCAAGTTCCTCTAGGTTTCCAGTGTGGAAATACTTATGGTGGCTGTTCAAATGCTTAAGTCTAGATCTACGACACTAAGAAATGAGAGAGAGGGAGAGAAGGGGGCACACGAGTTCATTTTTGCAGAAATGCCATGACCAAACAAGGCTTGTATTTATAGACCCACATTAAAGTCTTCAGAATCCCATTCATTTCTGGAGTGACAAATGTGCTTAATTTAAGCATCGACTTTCTGACTCTGTCAAGAGACAGCAGCTTATAAAAGTAATTTTTAAAAAGATTCCAAATAACTATTTGCTCTCATATTAAGAAAAACAGACTTTTTTTTTCTTTTACTTCCCAAATTCATTTTTCCTATTCATCTCACAGTTGGGTCTTTTTGGTGAAAGCATATTTGAAAGAGGAGGACAAAGCCTGGGCCAATTATCCAAAGAAGAACAAGCTGTCTTCCGTTAAAGGCTTATAAAAATAAATTTGGCTTACAAACAGGAATTCAAGGCCATTTCCACACTGGCCTCTCATTTCATGTGAGTCTATTGATTTTTTAATTTTTCTTCTAATACATATAGGGTGGGGGATGCTGAACACAACTTCTAAGTATATCCTGGTAGTCCTGCTAAACACAAAAAAAGGCTTCAAATTTCAAGTCAAACAATCACATCTAATTCCACTTTAATTTTAAGAGATTAGTCCAGATGGTAGCTGAGGACCACTGTAAAGACACAAAATTGGAACCAGTTTCCTAAGCGAAGCTCACAGCCCATCTGGGGCATAATCCAGCAATGAATCTCATTTCAACCCAAACGCACCGTGGACTGAAGTTGTTCCTCTTTGGATTAAGACATTTCGTTCAACCTCTCATCTAAAACTTGTGGGCAAGTTGTACTTTTCCATCACCTGTATCCCCAGCACTACTCATCTCTTTAACTCCTGTGTAGAGTTTGCCACCTCATTTCACACAGTACACGGCAATCCAGTGTGAAAACAGGAAAGTGTGAAAGAACATTCGAACTGCAAATGCGGGCTGATTAGAGGAAGGACTCTGCAGGAGGGATTTTCTTCTGCAAACCAAAGGATTAGAAAGGAATCTTAGCAGAATTTGTAAAAAGTATAGCTCTGTGCAAAACATAAGTTAAGGCAAATCCATCACTGACACTAACAGTTCTGTGGTTGAGGAGGAGCACTCCTTGGTGCTCTCAGACAATAAAAGCGGTGTATCTATTCTTCATGGTCAACTGAATTGGGAGCAGACAGGTTTTTAAGTCTCAAGAGTAAGAAAACCATTCCTGCAAATTTAAGATTTATAATTTTCAGTAGACAGGTTTTGGTTTATCCTCAAATTATATTCTGAGTCATTTTAGCACACCTATAATGAGAAACAAAAGAAAATTCTTGCCAAACCTTACAGGCAAGATAGATAGACAGATAGACAGACGATATTTTCCAAAAGCAAAAACCAACAGATAATGTTTGTTATATAAACTAATACCTGCACATTTGTTTCTTAGTGTGGAGATCAAGTTGTCCTTCCTCATGAAAAATATGTATGTACATAAAATAAGCTTTCTTTTTAGGGAACTATTTCCACATGTATCTACTATGTCTACAGAGTTCTAACTGACTACCCTATAAAGCTCAAACAGAAAGACAGAAGCCAAGAACGAAGTGAACCTGCATCACTTGTTGGCCCCATGCTTCTTGCCCGTAAGTGAAAAGTGGAGGCATTACAATGATGCAAGACCGAAATCAAAAGCGCCCAAGACACAGCTGGGATCTCAATACTATGGAACTCAAAAGTGATCCACAATTGGTTTGCTACTTGAAAGCAAATTAATAAATTTAGATCGCCAATCCCACTAAGCATCCAAATAAATTCCAAATGAATTAAAGTTAATCCTTTAAAAATAATTTTCTAACACCAGAATTATATCAGGTGTATTTTGAGGTTCAATCTATAGCAAGAACAATCTAACTTTCAAAATAATAGCAAAACTAATCAGATATTTATTTTTTAATATGTTTTTATTGATTTCAGAGAAAGGAAGGGAAAGAGATAGAAACAATGATAAGAGAGAATCATCCATCAGCTATTCCTGCATGCCCGCGGCTGAGGATCGAGCCTGCAGCCAGGTATGTGCCTTACCTACAATCAAGTTGTGACCTCCTGGTTTATGGGCCGATGTTCAACCATCGAACCACACCAGCTCGGCCAGAAACTTAAATTTCTTTGATGATGTAAAAAAAAGTTTAACTTCCTTGGTCTAAAATGCTGATCTAAAGAGGGAAGTGGGGGAAAAACAGTAAAAAATTAAATGAGTTATCATCTATAACAAGCGTCAACAAACTATGGTCCATGGGCCAAATCCAGCCCTCTGCCCATTTTTGCACAGCCCATGAGTTAATAGTGGTTTTTACATTTTTAAATGGTTGAAAAATGAAAAGGAAGATTATGTCAAGGGTATGTGAAAACAATCTGAAAGTCACATTTCAGTGTCCATATGGAGAACAGCCACGCTCACTGGTCTGCCTACTGTTGAGGCCACTGTGACCCTACAGCAGCAGGGATAGAAACTACCTGGACCACAAAGCCTGAAGTATTCGCTATCTGCCACTTCGATAAGGTTAGCTGACCTCTCATCTACTTTACAAAAGGCTATGCATAAGACAAACAATGAGGCCCGATAAATAAATAGGTGATGGAGATTTTTTTTCTTAAGCAGAAGAAAAATATAACTGGTTAATAATGTAGAAAATGTTCACTTTCACCCTCAAACTCAAAGAATCTCTTTGACCTAACGAATGAGGAAAGATTTTTGGAAAAATCAAAAGACAATGCTGTCTATCATAGGTACGTCGAAACAAGAGCTGACACATTATTGGTGCCCAAAAGACATGAGTGGCTGAATCAAATGTAGACATGACTTCCGCCTCTGGGAACAACTGACGAAGACATCATGCTGTAATTCAGGTTGGAAGTTTGGGAATCTGTGCTTTAGGTCAAGCTGCCAGAACAGATGGTACTTGAAGCAATAAAACACAAAAAGGGTGTGGTTACCATTGCTACCATATTCATTCATACCTCAGCTAGACAAGGAAGGGCAGTAACAACCCTCTCAAACCAGGCTGTGAAAGCTGTCAACATCCTATCTGCCTTTGTCTCCTTGAAGGCACATGTTTTCATACTTTAGCTGAACAATTATCTTCCTCATTATAATATGGCATCACAAAGGAGGATATAAATAAGTTCTAATTTCCAAAAGGTATGTAAGAACTCAGAGTTAAAGGCCAAAGTGTCTTAAGACAAGGTAAGTATCTCCTTCATATTCTGGTAGCCTCTTCTGGGAAAGACAAAATGCTCTTTCCATTCATACCACCTCCCAGTGCAGTTGGGGAATAGCATAAGAAGTAAAATACTCAAGCTGTATTATAAAGCCACTGTTCTCAAAACTGCCTGGTACTGGCACAAGAATA